>PVJI01005261.1:0-55749 GCA_004026765.1 Micronycteris hirsuta | reverse complement strand
CTGTTTCCCCTGGAGATCTGATGGCTACTCTGCTCTGGCCCCAGAAAACACGCGTACAACGCACACAACACACACGCATTAGCACACGATTTTATGGGGTTCACAGGCCCTCTCAAGGTTGTTCGTGGATCTCACGTATTCCTTCATTCGACGAGTGTTTACTGAGGCCCAACCATGAGTCTGGCCCTCACTGCGCTGGGGGCTGCAGATTTGTGATGGAAAAGGAGATGTCTGCCCTGCAACCCACCCCCCATGAAGATGGTGTTGCCTCCCCTCCATCCCATGAAGGTGGTACTTCTCCCCCACAGGATGAGGGTGGTGCTGCCCCCCAGGTTGCCCTCCTACAGGTTGAAGGTGGTACTGCCTCTGCCAGGTTGAGTGTGGTATACTGCCCCCCCCAGGTTGAAGGTGGTACTGCCCTCCCACAGGTTGAACGTGGTATACTGCCCCCCCCAGGTTGAAGGTGGTACTGCCCTCCAACAGGTTGAAGGTGGTACTGCCCCCGCCAGGTTGAAGGTGGTACTGCCCTCCCACAAGTTGCTGGTGGTACTGCACCCCCGCCAGGTTGAAGGTGGTACTGCCCCCTGCCGGAGCCCCAGGCTGAGAATGGGTTCCTGAGGCCGTAGGACCAGAGCTGATGGCTGGCATTTGGTGGGCTGGACCAGGCAGCCTGCAGTGTACGGGACACAAGATTTCCCAACCCAGATGCCAACAGCTCCCTACTGAGAAAAAGTTACAGTACTAGAAAGTGACACCGCACCCAGCCCAGGGTCACACTCTGCAGCAAAGACAGTGCAGGCAACCAGAAGACACACTTAGAACGACCGAGGAACCGGAACCAAGGGCCTGGGAGGGGGGGTGACAGGACCCAGCCTGCTTTGAGTTTCAGAAGTTCTTCCTTTTCAAGTTTCCACGGGGCCACTTTGACGAAGCCCAGAGCCAGAGCCAGAGCAGAGGTCTGGGCTGGATCCAGGCCACTGGTGCAAGAATCCCACGTGCCAGGGCCAGGTCAGGGCGACTTGGGGGCCTGCTGCCCACAGCAGGCCAGGGGCTCGAGGAGGCTGCATGGTCATCCCCTCAGCAGGCCGGGTTGAGCCGGTGGAGCTGAGGTGTGCGGGGCAGGGCTGGTGAGTGTGGGCCGCCTGCCCCAGCAAATGCCACCTCATCAGGTCCCCCTGCAGGTCGGCCTGCAGACAGGGACACCACCCAGAACCGAGTGAAAGCAAAGATTTTCTGGGGAGGTCCGTCTCCGTCCATGAACCAACGATGTTGGCTCAGAATCATGTTTTCAGCCACTGACCTGACCCATGGATGCTGTTTTAAACATTCTTGCTGGTAAACGCAGACCAAGAGAAACACTCAAGACTTGAAATAGGCACTTTGAACTAACAAATATCTTTCTTTTGAAAATGGAGTATTTAGAAAAACAAGAGTTTAAAGCTCCATCGTTCAGAGCGGGGTACACAGAAGCGCTTTGTTCAGGCGCGGCACGCCCTCCATGTCTCCTTCGGGAGCCTGGGTAGGCGTGGTGTGCAGCTCCGGTTCCCGGAGAACGAGAGGATGACGTGCCGCGAGTCACTTGTCATCTCAGCCCAGGGATTCTGACAACAACCCACGCGCGGCTGAGACAACACTGCAAGGGACTCCAGGCAGGCACCGACGACCCCTGTTGTACCCCCACCCAGTTCCTGCTCTGCATGCTGCCCCTCACAATCCCGAACAGGTGGGCACACTCACCAAACAGGGAGGGGGGCTGCGAAGCCCCTTTGAAAGGGTTTGAGCCTGGGGCACTGGAGAGGAGTGTGGGGAATCATACCCACGAGGCCATCTTGTTCCCTTGGTGGGACCACGTCTGTATGAACAGCATGATCTAAACCAATGGCTTTATTACAAAAGTCATATGTGAATGCGTGCTTCTTGGAAGTTCAAAAAACACAGAAGCGTTTGGGGGGAAAGAGAGCATCACCCTCTCTGACCGCCCCCATTGCTCTACCCTCCACTCTCCCGAGGAGGCCGCCCCACAGTGAGCTGGCCACGGAGCAAAGCGCATAAACAGGCCACGTTCCTGCTACGAGAGAGCCAAAGTACACAGTAAGTTGGTCAATAAATATTTATCAAGTTCCTAGGAAGTCCAAGAGACACAGAAATACACAAGTTAATGTCCTTGTACGGAAGCACACAGCCCTCAGGGAGAGGGAACAAGACAATTAAATTTCAAGCAGCCAGCCAGAAAGAACGACCTGCGTGCTGCACGGATGGTGGGGACAGAGGGGTGGCGCTCTCAGTCCCGAGGGAGAAGGGCTCTGTCCCGAGACCCAGCTTGGGCTGGGTTTCCACGTGGGGCAGTGGGCAGGTCAATGCAGAGATGTGGCAGGAGGGAAGGTAGGAAGGAGGTCAGAGACCACACAGGAGGAGGCTGGGCACCAACCAGCAAGTCGGAAGCTCGGGCGACAGCTCTTCATCTGTACGGGCAAGGGTGCACCTTCAGCCCTGGGGACACTCGACCCCATCCTCTGGCTCCGTGGCCCTGGGTCAGCGGGACGCTGGCTCCTGGAGCTCCGTCTGCACTGAAGACTTCTACAGGGCCGGCCCGGCTGTGGGGAACGGGCCTCAGGGCCCTGGTCTCTCCAGACCACAACCCTCAAAAGCTCCCCTGGACTCCCCTGGAAACAGAATGGAATCATACTTCCCCGGTGTCCCCGGCAGACTGGCATGCAGGAGGTGGCCTGTCACACAAGAAAGGCAGGTGAGGCCCACAGTAGATGCGGCGTAAAGTCGGTCCTGTGGCCACAGCGCTTTGTGCTCACCTCTGGACTAATGATGTCTGGAAACCCCGCTGTCTGGGCCGAGGACTGCACACTCCTGCTGTGACAGTGACTGTGCTTGGGGCTGGGATTCCGCGGTGACTGAGGCAGGGCGGGTCCTGGCCCTTCGGAGCCTCGGTCTTCCGGAGGCTCGGGCATTCGTTCCGTCTGCGCTCGGGTCCTGGCTGAACCGCTTTCCTCCTCCCAGTCCTGAGACCTCACAGTTGCAAAGCCCTAAGCCTGGGTCTACATGGGGACCTGGAGAAGCCAGCAGGCTCTGAGGCTGGGGCCTCCCCTCGGCCACCGCCCAGAAGCTCAGAATGCCAGTGCAGCTTCCAGAGCAGTTTCAGGAAGGGGAACCCAGTCCACGCGGGCTGCCAGGCAGCTGAGGAGCCAAGAAGCAGTGCACGTGCAGTCCTTGGGGGTGAGCCACCGGTCTTCGCTGTGGACGGCAGGGATTTATTTTATTAAAGGCCTATTATTTGGGGCTTTGCAGCTCACACTAGGAGGCCTGGCGTGGCCTCCAGGGCCCCGTGTGGCATCTGGGAGCTCGTCCCCGGCCCGGTTTGTGCCGCCCCTGTTGCCCTCTCTCCCTATGTTTCCGCTTTCAAGGCATATATCGTGCAGTGTGGTAGGTTTCCTTCCTAGCGGTCATAAATTAATCCTTTGGGTACACAAGGTAGATTGTGGTGTTAAAAGTAGGGACATTTTTGCAGGAATACGAGGGAGGAGGCAGGAGTTTTGACTAGAGGGCTCCTCTGGGAATCTTTTCCAGAGCAGAAAAGTCTGCGAGCTGGGCGGGTAGTGGCGAGGGGCCCAAGCCGAGGGAGCGCCGGAGGACCGGGGAGCGAGAGGGGTGCCGGGAGCCCAGAAGCAGGGAGGGAGAGAGAAGCAGACGCAGGGTAACGGGTGGATGGAAAAGGGGTGCCGTCATAAACCATAAACTCCTGACGGGGAGGTCATGCTGGGCAGGCACACCTGGGACCTGTCACTGCTGCAGCGGCAGCCCCGCCCGTTGCTCTCATGCATCGGTCACACACCACAGAGACACCAGGAGCCACGCCCCTCTAGGACAAGACCGTCCTCGGGAGAGCACGTGACCTTGTTAACTGTCCTATAGTCCGATCCCCACCCCACCTTGCCTTCTCACCTCCACGGAATCTTCCTTACGTTTCCTCATCACTCCACGTGCAAGAAAGAAACGGCAAAACTCATTCTCCAGAGCACCTGGATCTCACTTCCCGGCGACAGTCGTCCGCTTTGGCCCAAATAAACTCGCAAAAACCCTGTGCCAGTTTGGGCCGTTCTTACACCGACGGGGAGTCAGGAAAGCTGGCACTGGACGGAGCTGCGAGCCCACCCGGCACATCCGTGAGCTCGGAATCCTCACCCACAGTCCCTGCGCGGTAGCTGCTGCGGTTACCCCCACGGAACAGACGAGGGCACTGAGGCGCAGAGAAGGTAAGTAACCTGCCAACGTCTCCGCTGATACATGGCGGGGGTCTGGCCCCAGAGTCCCGGCTCCGGCCACTGTGCCTGGCCACAGAGAAGGGGCCGCGGCAGTCAGCTCAGCCACGGGAAGCAGGGTCCCCGTCTGGGCGCCTCACACGGCTGGGGGCTAGAGCCCCGGGTGGAGGTGCTGGCCCGTGTGGGCCCTCCCGAGGCCACTCTCCGTGCCTGGCAGATGGCCCCCCACGGGGTCCTCCCTGTACTCGAGGTCACACCTGCTGACCCCTCGAGTGTCCTCTTCTGACGAGGACACCAGTCGGATGGGGTTAGGCCCAGTCTAACGGTCCCCTTAAAGGCCTTGTCTCAAAACACAGTCTCGTCCGGAGGTGCCGGGGGCGAGGGCTTCAACACAGGGATTTGGGGGCACGATTCAGCCCCAAACGGTGGGGAAGCGCAGTCGGGGAGCGAGGTGCCACAGTGTCGCCGTTGGCTGCAGAGCCGGGAGGGTTCCACCGTGCTGCGGGAGGATCGCCGTGGCGGCTGCGTGCAGGGTGGGCCAGCGCTGAGGCCCTCGAGTCCGGCTGCCTGTTGGAATCACCTAAGGAGAGATTTTAGAGTCCCAGTGTCCCTCCCGTACCCAAGATGCATCAAACACGGTTGGCCGGGTGCCACCAGGTGCCCGTAATTTGTGAAGCTGCCAGGTGGTTCCGACACGTGGCCCGGAGCGAGGGCCACGCCCTGGGAGGGAGGACAGCCTGGAAGTCAGGGCGCCTGGGCGAACAGGGCACGGGGGGCAGGGGCCGCAGCTGCTGAGCCGCCTCCACAGGCAGGTCGCTCCGGCAACCTGTCCAAAGGGGCGTGGTGCTTGGCTCCTGGAGGCCACACAGGGCTTAAAGGGATTTATGTGTGACAAGTGACGAGGACTTCCACAAAGACCTGAGTCATTGCATCGACGGAGCAGGACAGACGGCAGCCTTCGTTTCCTGGACAGGACAGTGCAGGCCAGAGACGTATGGTGACTTCTGGAATCGAACCTGCTCGAGATGCCTGAGAAGCCACCAGGAAAGCAACCCTCGGCGGGTGCCTTCCTGCAACACCTGGCTGAGAGGACACTCTTGTCCCCAGAGCCCGAGGCTTCCAGGCTGGGTCAAGGCAACCCGGTCACCTCTAAAAACAGCCCTGGCAGACCAGTCCTGGTGGCCCCAGCCCACAGGAAGCTCTGGAGACTCGACCAGCTCGGGGGGTCCAGAGGGGCAGGCGAATTCTCGTCCTGGTGGAATCTTCTTTACAAGGATCTAAGACAGCCTGGGGTGTCTCCGAACTTGGCAAACTGACGCCGTGGGAATGCAAGAGACGGCTTGAGCCCATGACCTGCTCCTTCTCAGCAACTGCGCAAGGGCGCCAGGCCCCCGCCTTCACGAGGCTTCCATTCCAGCGGGAGAAGGCAGCACACAGAACACGGGCCCCCACACATCACGGCCGGGGGGCTATGACAGCGATGACTCACCATTCTATGATGAAGAAGCTCGTTTCCTGCTCTAGGGTCTTCTCGTGTGAATTCACCTGAAATGCCGGTGCCTTCCCACACAAAGGTCTGTGCAGGGTCCTGGCCACACGCGGCGGGGAGACAGACCACTGCGACGTGTCCTTGCCCTGCAGCCTCATCGGGGAGGAAGGAGCGAGCCCGTGGAACGAGAGGGCGACCCAGGATGGTCGCCCTCAAACACTCCCTGAGCAGCCCCTGCGGACGAGGCCCCCGGGCGACAGGCAGACTGTCGGGTAGCCCAGGTACGTGTGACGACAAACCGCACACAGGGCGCTGACCAGTGCCGGCAGCCGTTCTATTACCACGTGGGCCTTAGCAGTCCGGCCCTGGGCCCAAAGAGCTCACCGTCGAATCAGGGCCATGAGCGAGTCCGTGCGTCTAGGCATCAGTCTGTCCACTCGGGTTTATGTGTGACAAGTAATGAGGACTTCAACAAAGACCTGAGTCACTGCATCAATGGAGCGGGGCAGGCGGCAGCGAAAGGAGGGGTGAGGGTGGGCGGGCAGGGGTGGGGCAGACAGAGCGAGGGCATCTGTCTGCTCACCTGTCATGTGTCCCCACTGCACGGGGCCCAGACACCACAACGGGGCCAGCGAGTCACGGGGCCTTCTCCATCAAGTGTTCTGGAGGTCAGAGGAGGCCGTTCTGGCGAGGGAGTCCCCGGGGCAGCAGAGGCCCAGGCTTCTGTCAAGGGTCATCACCCCGACCAAAGTTGGCCACCAGGCCCATGAGGGGCCCAGCTGGACACGCCACCTCTTCAAGCATCAGGGGCCCCTCCCACGGCCACAGGTTTTGGTGCTGGAAACTAGAAAGGTCTTTAGATGACAACAGCCACCTACTGGAGGTCCAGTCACCAACTCTTCCTCGGCTTCCCTGAGGAAGTGACAGCTGAATAGGTGTAAGTGGGAGGGTGGGGACAGGAGCCGCAAGCAGGGCCTTGCTGACCAGCTGCGGGACCCAGGCCTTTATCCCACACGGACGGACCCCTGGCCGGTTCCCAGCAGGACAGGGGGTCCTGAAGCTGGCTCTCTGCCCACGGCGGCACGAGGGGTGTCCTCACGGGAGGCACAGAGGAACTCCTTCTGTACCAGGACCTTTGCCTGCCATTCCTTGGGACTACAGCCCCTCCCCCGATCTCCGTGTGCTCACTTCTTCCCTCCCTGCAGTCAGGTCTCCTCCAGTCCACGCCACCTCTTCCGAGAGGCCTTCCTGGACCACCCTGTCTGCCACAGCCTGTCCCTCGGTCACCCCATCTCATCCACCACTCACTGAGATGACACGCTGTCTGCTCTGGCGGTCCCCCACCACTCCCACCAGTTTGGGAGAGCGCTGAGCACAGCCCTGTCCCCGGTGCCATGTTTCTCAGCCACCACCCTCAGGAACAAACAGGCTGGTTGCCGGGAGACATGGGCAGGCTGCACCCCTTCTGGTCTCACAGCTGATGTCCAAGCTTTTGCCACAGCATGGGGACGGTGTGGGGAGGGGAAGGAGGGCAGGGTGGGGTGGAGGTTCCCACCAGAGACCACCTCAGTCAGGGGCTATTACTGAGGATTCAGACCGTGGGGGCCTCCCCACAGGGGCCCTCCGAACTCCAAGGTGACAGCCCAGAGAGGAGAGGGCAGCCTGGCTCTGCCCCTCTGCTGAGGAGGGCCATGGGCCTCTAGCTCTGCTGGAGGCCTGGCGAACGGAGCAGGGGCCCGAAGCTCTGGGCCCTGAGGGCACCTTGGTGTGTACAGGGGGGTGGGAGAGAATGGACACCTGTCTCTAGGCATGCTGGGGGTGGCTGCCCTGGAGACAGTGCTTCGGGCCACACCACCGTGACGCATGCATGGTTGCTTTAAAAAAAAAAAAAAAGGAAAAAGCAAGCCTCTGGCATGTTTGGGGGCTGAATGTTCCCGTCTTCGCTGGCAAGAGAACACAAGGCCATGGAACTCAGGGATGAAACATCAAGGGCCCAGTGAGTCAGCGCATCTGGCAGGTTTCCGTGGAGCACTGCACGGGCCTGCCCGCACCGCCACAGGCACAGCACTTCAAGGCCCGGCACGTTCCTTTGCTCTGCTGGCCTCCCCACCGCCAGCCTGCCCAGGAGGCACGGGCAGCCTCTCCCCACCCGCCAGGGGTTTGCAGATGGGCTGCGGATGTACATCCCGAGTGCCAGGCACACTTGGGGAGCAGGGAGGGCAGGCGAAGGCTGCACCCCTTCGAAGGCTGCTGCTCCCACGCAGGGGTCTCTGGTGAACCGGGCGGGGGTGGGGGGCACCTGGCCCGTGCACGTGTGGATGAGCTGTCTGGAAGGGTTGGGGAATCAGTCCAATCTCTCTCCAAGACCCCCAGTCTGCAAAATCCTGTCTTCTGAAGTCCCAGAATGCACAGAACCGGCGAGCAGTCGGGTTCCGTGCAGGAAGGCAGGAAGTGAGTCCAGCGGGTGCCGCGGTGCTCACCCAGGGGCGTCAGCGCTGCCCCGCCCCAGCAGCAGCAGCAGGGCGCTGCTGCTCTCCCTCCCCGGGTAGAGGAGGACCCCAAGCACACAGAGGTTAAGGGACTTGGCCACCATCACACACCTAGTAAGGGCAGAGCTGGGACTTGAAGCCCTGCTCCCAACTGTCACCTTGTGCTGCTCCCTGGCTTAAGGGCCTGGAGACAGCTCCCCCCGGCCCCCCGACGCTGCCCCTTACAGGAAAATAGCATGTTCCAATTTGAAGAGGAATGGAGTCAAGCATGATGGTGAACTTGTGGATAAGCTGCTTTTAGGTTTCTCTGGCAGAGGTGGGAACAGACTTGAGAAGCCACAGCAGCCCGCTGGCCCTGAGCAAGGGCACCGCTGGCCGGCCCGCATCTTTGGAGAGGCCGCCTGCCGCTGCGGTGAGAGGGACTGAAGGTGGAGGGTGCGGGCTGCCTCACGGGCAGTGCACTGGGGAGGGGAGGGGCAGCAAGGTCTGGGATCCTGCCCAGTGGTGACGGGGCGGTCCCTGGCCCCCGACACAGGCAGGGCTGTTCTTCTC
Organism: Micronycteris hirsuta; assembly: GCA_004026765.1. Lineage (NCBI taxonomy): Eukaryota > Metazoa > Chordata > Mammalia > Chiroptera > Phyllostomidae > Micronycteris > Micronycteris hirsuta. The sequence goes on along the minus strand of PVJI01005261.1, from coordinate 46,948 downwards.
CAACTGGAAGGTGTGAGCGCCGGGAGCAGGGGGCTGCCTTGAGGAGGGCACTGCAGCTCCCACACAATCTGCGTCCTCAGCTCCAAAGCGCAGGGCTGTCCCCGAGACCTCAGCTGCTTGCACGGACCTGCGGGGAGCACCTGTGCACCCCCCCGCCCCCAACTCCCAGAGACTGTCCTGCACTTCCCTGGTGGGACCTGGAATGCAGCAAAGAGGAGCAGTGTGCATGAGTGTGTGTGAGAGGGACTGGAGGGCTAGGGACAGTGTGGGGCTGGGAAGGGGATCGAGTCATGCGACATGGAGTGAAACAGCTTCCTTGATGAGAAACGGCAGGTCAAACTGGCTTCCCTGTCCCGGGTCAGCCGGGAGAAGCAGCATCCAGAGATCTGCCCGACTTGAAAGACGTGCGGGCCGACTCAGCGCTTCCTCTTTCAGGCTTGTGACACCCTCCGCTCTGTGAACCAGGCCGCTCCGGAAACAACCGCGGTTGCCTCTGTCGGAATCTTCTGCGGAGCGATATGTATCTGCTTGCCGGCCCTCCCGCGACCTCACCGTCCACCCTGTAGTTACCAAGCCGCAGACACAGGCATGCCAGTCCCTGCACACCCCTCTGTCTGTCTGTCTGTCCTTTCTCCTACTCTCAGCCTGTCAACTATAGAGCAACTTCGTGGCTTAGCAGCACGGTGCACTGACAAGATTTTATAGCAGATCCTCATTTTCTTACAAACAAAACCTTAAATTGTTGTGACTCAACTCACATCATTTAAACAAGCCTGGAGAGGTTTCCATTTAAAGAGCGGCACCGTCCTGAGAGGCCCGGAAGCCTTTGGTTGGAAGGGCCGTGCGCCAGACGCACGGCGGGAGCGCGCTGCGTGTTCTTAAGGTCAGAGGGCGCTCCGCGGAAGCGAAACTCACACACTCGTCTATCGTGACCTTTGACCTCATTATTTTTCCCTATCCTACTAGATCCAAAAAATCACGTCTGTTGAAGGCACTACTTTTTCGGTGCATTTTGGGGGGTCTGCTGGCATTCACTGTTGTTTCTATAAAAATCCTCTTGGGACCTTGTGGAACTAAAAAGAGTGAATAGGATTGACTCAATTTTTGTTGGAACAAAAAAAAAGAACATTCATATTCTCTCAGAAATGACTTTCAATTTGCCGGGAAGCAGGACTGATTTGATTTGTCTGGCCCACTGTGCAACCCAGACCTGAGAGCTCTCCCCACCCCGCGCTGGGGGGAGACCTGGTCGGACGACGGTGGCAGTGCCCCAGCACCCTTGGTCCGAAGAGCAGGGCGCTGCGGGATCGGCCATTCCCAGGGCACTGCGCTTCGGGGGAGCCCACCTCGAAAGGGACGACGGGAAAGCCTTCCCGGTGTCCTCCCCAAGGATGACGGATAGGCCAAGACCTGGGACTCGGCATTCTCCAGTGCTCAGTCACCCAGCCCACGTAACCCATGTGCCAGGCAATCCCATAGTGCATCAGTCTGAACCACACGAAACCGCAGTTTTTTAGGTAAGAAACGGAATATTGCTAATTTCAAATGGTCAAACCGGCTGCTTGGAGGGTTTTCCTGCTGCTGGTGTCAGAGGACTAGGGCCTCCAGGTCCTCCCTCTGCAGGAGTCTGGGACTGCGGCTCCCTTCCAGAGGCGGGCTGGGCGCCAGTGTCCGTGGTCTCTGTGAAGTGTGATGCTCTAACTTTCCAGGGGACAGATTCTTGCTTTCGATCAGCGTCTCCCAGACACCGTCTGGCACAGAGGCAGCCTGGGGCCACCGGCTCTGCCCTGCGTGTGGGGAGGCAGAGCCTCGGGAAAGCAATCAAACTGTCGCGAAAGGCGCTCTCGCTGCTCTCGGCCCTTCCAGAGGCAAACCGCACCCAGAGTGCGGCGGCAAACGCTTTCCCACAGACAAGTCCATACCAATGAGGAAATCAATCAATTTAATGACCAATTAATAAATCGCTAAAAGTAAAAAACACAGATATCTTTAAACGTTGGGACCGAAGGAGATACCCTGTATTTAACTAGAAGATGCTTCCTCTCCCTTTTATTCTTGTTAACCCGATTCTCTAATAACATGACTCAAGTTGTTTAACTAGACCAAACTGCAGCGCATGCAAAGAAAACCCAAAGAATAAGAGCAAGTTTAAAATATAAAGCTGAGGTTCTGGGGCACTTTTTATGCTGCAGATACATGGTGAGCACCTACTGAAAGAGGGCCACTCGACAGCTACGGACACGGCGGCGTTTTGGCCGTGAGCAACCGGCTGAACACCGACTGCAGCGGCTAGGGCGGGACGGGGCTCTCGGCAGTGGTGCCGCGGGGCCCGTCCTGTGCACGGGAGCCCGCTCTCTGGTGAGAGGCCCTGGCTCCGACGGATACTCAGCAACCAAGTGCAAGAGGGACGCTTTGTGAGGGGAGAGACCAGCTCCCTGGGGGCACGTGCTGTGCTGGCGTCACAGACCCAGAGGACAGCCAGTGCGCTGATCCCGGAAGAGGTGCACAGAGCACGAGGGCGTGTCACCCACCTTGACAGCTGTGTCCCTTCTGGTCAAAATCAAGGCTGGAGAGGAGACACTGGCTCCCACAGGTGAAGGGTTCCCAGGCAATGGCGGGGGCTTGGGCCTCAATCAGTGCTCCACAGGACTGGGTGGGGGACAGGGACAGAGGTCTCTGCCCACCTCTGGCCTCGGCGTGGCATCTCCACCCACAGCAGCCACTCCCCTTCCCGGCTTCACCGGGCTCCTGCTTGTCCTGCAGGCCTCAGCGTGAACGTCCCCTGCCCCTGCTCTCTGACGTCTCCCCACACCTCCCGCCCCTCCACCCCCGCTCCATCTCCTGGCGAAGGACTATCTCCTTACCTCACACACACACACACACACACCACATACGCTGATACATTCTCTGGTTTTGCTGGTTTCTCCCCAAAACCTGACCTCCATGAGGTCAGGGACCCTGTCTCTACTGACTGAGCAGCACGCTCACCCCAGGCCCAGCAGGGCGCCCACACCTGTGGATCCCCCCAAACAGCTACTATACGGACGAAGGAAGTGGACTTCTCCGCTGAGCGGCAGTGAGGGCTGCTGCAGCAGTGTCATGAGTGTGTGCACTGGTTTATTCCTGCAAAGGTGACGAGCTGGAGTGTGCAAGGCAGAGACGGAGGGTGGACACCAGCGTGGAAAGGGTGAAGGCTCCCATCTTTACTGCACAGTTTCTGGACGTTCCACAGACACTCAATACGATACATATTTTGGAAAAATACTTTGTACCGAGTCCAATCACACACCGATCGACAATAAATACCGCAAGCCCCATGAGATAGGTAACCGCTAGGCTGGGTGGTGGTTCTACCGTTCAAAACCAGGACTCGAAGGGGCAGCAATTTACACAGCGACCAGGAAGGGTGGCAGTCAGGTAAGAGGGAGGGCCGTCGGAGGAGACTCAGTGAGAATCTCGCAGTGTCTGCGTCTCAGAGAGCAAAGGTCATCACCAACGTGGGGCAGCGGGCCACCCACTGGCACCCAGTCTGTGTGGCTTCCCGACACCACTGCCAGGTTCCCACCCAAGAACACAGAGACATTCCGTCTAACTTTTATATGAAGAATTTAATTATCTATACACGTAACTAATTCAAAAGTTGAATTACAGTTGTTAAAGCCGCAGGTTCATATATTTATATATTTTACATTCATATCCATGAAAATAGGGAAGCGCAGGTGAGCACAGAGGAGCGCCCCACTCGGTACCACGCAGGGGGTCAGTGGGTGGGGGGCCTCTGCACAGCCAGCGCAGGGTCTCCAGAGGGAGAGGTGTAAAAACAGGTCACTACAGGTTAAAAAGGCGTCATGAGCACTGCTGGGCTGTGCCTGGGGCTCCCCACCCCGCCGTCTGTGCTGTCAGAAACAGGCATGTTCATTGAGAGCATCCAACTCGCGTTGAAAAGACACACAGGGCTTCAGCTACACACCTCTAACACATACACAGACCATGAGCTCCATTCATATTAATCTGCAGAAATTCCACAGTCTAGGTAAAAAATGTAAACATTGGAAATTAATTGCAGGGAGACTTCTATACATTCTTTCTTGTCAAGAAAATTACTTGTTCAGAATATGTCATTCCATGAAAAGTAACTGGGAAAACGCCACATAACGGAGATGAAGAACAGACCGTGTGTAGACTGTAGCTCTGAACCACCTCGATGGTGCTGTCCGCTGACAGATGGTATGGACACACGCACAATCTGAACCCCAAACAGAAAATACCAACTCCGCCGGATAAATCTGAGACTGAAGACACAGGTGCTTTCTCATGCGGCCAAAAGGTCACCGCGCAGAGCCGAATCGATGTGACGCGATCAGCTCATCGCACGAGGCAGCCACCCGTGCTGTGAAGGAGCCGGTTTCGTATGCACAGGAGGTACCGTTACACGCTCAACACGGTCCATCCGGAACACACTCACAAGCACAGGCACCTCCTGTTTGTTTACGGGGCTGCTTCTACACATCTTTAACAGATACACCGACCCCTCCGCACGTCTGTGCAGGGAACAACCCAACTACAAAATCGAGTCGGTAACACTGGGCAAAGTGAAAAAATACATCAAGTCTCAGATTTATGGACAACTGGAACATTTTTAATAGCACATGCAGCATTCCTTGATAGTGGGTCTTTTTGCAAAACCAAAACAGCAAAGAAGTAATGTATTTATTTATTTATTTTATTAAAAGGCTAAAATATATATTTAAAAATAATTTTAAAACTATTGAAAGCACCTGTGCAAAGGTGGGGTAAGTCAATTTGAGTCACTAGGAAAGCCACAAAAGGACCCACTACCCTGTGTTTTTGTAATTTTTGCTTCTGTCTCTGCAAGTAATAATTCAACATTGCCACCACATGCAACTAAGGTAAATGAGGTCAACTGCTTTGCAGTGAGTTCTTCTACTCAGAAGGCAGTAGGTGATCATGCTGGAAGTCACATGATCAAGGCTGCATCTCCCATCATCCCTCTGGGCAGTGATATGGGATAGTGGGTCTCTTTGAGGACTTTCAAGCCTGAGGGGGGGATGGACAACATATGATTCCTAGAAAAAGGAGGAAAACAACACATAAGCAAAACAAAACAATGAGCAAAATCCAAGCTAGGAAAATGAGTCAGGCATGTAAACAGCATGGTGCCAAAATGATTAAAAAAAACAAAAGGGGGGGGTCAGGGAGGGAGGGGACATGCCACAGAAGGAATGAAAAAAAAAACAACCCCACAAGATAAAGCCTCGCCCTACAGAAGGTCTTCAAAGAGACCGCGAACGCAGCAAGGGTCTTGCTCCCCGTTCTGCAAACGGAGCTGGGCGGAATCAGAGCAACGCTGCATGTTTCACCCTAAGAGAGCAGAGGGGCGCGGAGCCGCCGGCACTTACATTGCTGGCTCGGGTCCATGTCCGTGGTCAGCTTCACGTAGTTGGATGGGAACAGCCCCACCTGTCCGCTGACCTCCCCTTTCCACCAGTCGGGGTCCTCCTTGTTGAGGACGTTGATGAGCTGGCCCTTGCTGAAGGCCAGCTCGTCGTCGTTCTGGGCGGCGTAGTCGTACATGCCGATCACCTGGCACACTGCGGGAGACGGGCGGGTGAGCGGCTGCGCGGACGCAGTATGCGGGGGCAGCGCAGGGGCATTAGACACTCTCACGCATCACCTCTGTCCTTTCCGAGGTGGGCGGAGCTCAGGTGCTCTGATGGCTTTGTACAGTGTGAGCGAACAAGGAAGACGAAGGACTCAAAACCAAGACACTGGCAGAAGTTTCACACCAAGGCTTTAGTTTTTACAATACCTTCCTCTTTTCGTGTCTACTTGTCAGCAGAAAACCCAGTGATAGCCGCATGCTTTCCTGGGGCTGTTTCTGTTTGAGAGCAGTGGGGTTTCCTTTACCACGCTGACTCGGAGGGACGGGACAGCTGTGTGACACAGGGCCTTTATATTTTAGCTCTATTTTTTTTTGAGGTGGAAGGTAATGATCACTTGACCTCCAAAAATTCCATCTTAGTGCAAAGCAAAATCAAGTGTTTTATTCTGCTGTATATTTGTGTCTCAAAATTTTGTGTTAAAGAAATTCCCACATCCAAGAACAAGTTTTCTTGTCTCATTTCCTACAGAAATTCCTGCAATTTTCACACTACAGATAAGGCCGCAGGGTTAGGCTGTACCCTCAATTAACCTTTCATAACCAGCTTGGATGCAGCAGGGTTGGGTTTTTCAAATTTTCCAGCTAATCCAGTCACCTCAGCAAATTACTTCTGTGGGTGTCACCCACCCCAACGAAGAGGACACAGCCAGGCCTCCCTAAAGGAGAAGGGGCCCAGCTGGCACCACACCCTCTGCCCACACAAAGCCACAGCTCAGGAGGCCCAGCAGGGGTCGGGCAGCAGTCAGAGGTTTGCCGACCCTTCGTTTCTTGCAGAGGCTGCCACGTTTTAATCTTCTTTCACTGGGGAGGCATGGCATGCACACTTAACCCCAGGTGCTGGAGCAAAAATTCTGCATTTTCCACAAACGCCACCCAAGAACTGGTGGCTTAAAGACCTAAAGCCGAATTCTGCTCCCCTGCCCTCATCCATCTCAAACGTGACTGAAGCATCTGATTTGGTCTCTCCAATCAGAAAACAGCCAGCCACTCAGCTACAGAGCCCTCTGTCCCTGCCAGTCCTTCAGGGAGTGAGAGCAACACCCTGCCCAGGGAGCAGAGCCCCCCACCATCTGCACAGGAAACGCCACAGGGGAGTTATTTTGGTCTCAGCACACTGTAACCAGCAGACCCATGGTGGCCTCCAGATCAAGCTCTTGACCCATTCAGACCCCAGCCATTTATTTTTAGGAGTCCCTTTTTGACCCCTCACCCCCTAGCCCAAATCCAAATTTGAATAGCTGGAAGGAAATCAAGAGAAAAATCTGGCTTTGATGCCACAGCATTCATGACTCTGTCGGGAAGACAGTTCACACAAGGGCTCTGCTGACCTGTGCGGTGAAGCTGGGACACACTCGTCCCCGTGAAAACACATCACAACACACCCGTCGGGCACAAGGGCCCTCCCAGCCGCTGTGACCAACAGCCTGAGCAACTTCACAAGAAGAGTGAGTGAGAGACGAACACGACACGCAGACCATTTGCAGCAGGGACAGTGAACCGCTTACCTGCCGGGAACACGGTGGGCTTAGGCGGCTCAGTTGGAGTGATTTTGCTGGTCCCAGGGCTTAAAAGTTTTACATAATTCGCAGGGAACCAGCCTATCTGGCGCTTTTTCCCACGTGCCTAGTAAGAAAAAATAACTGTATCTAGATAATCGTGTCCAAGTAAATTGCATTTGCCCCATACACCTCTTCTGATGCGCTTTGCTTTGTAAGGAGCACTTACGCAGGCCTACACAAACTGAAGGACAAACGGCGTTGCAGGCGGGAGCCGGGACCGCCACAGTGCAAACCAGAAGCGCTGCAGCGAAATGCTAATCGTGGTGGTCGCTGGTCAGCAGGGCCTGAACTCAACCTGCCTAGGCGGGATCGTTTGGATCACAATTCAGAGTATAAAGCAGTGCGTACAGGGTGGAAAACCACGCACGTCTTAGCTGTTAATATCAGGTAATATAAAACTATGGCTAATGCGAAGGTTATATGTGGGTTTTAAGAACAATAATAATAGCACTAACATTTATGGAGTACTCTGTATGAGCTAGGCCTGTGCCAAGCACCTTACATGCATTTATCTGCACAATTCCGGAGGAATAAAAGTATGACTATTCCCATCTCCCAAAGGAGGTGAGGGTCAGGAAAGTGAAGTGACAGTCTCAAGGTCACAGGCTAGTTAGTGGCAAGCCAAGATTCACACTCACATTTGCACTCTTTTTATGGATAACAAACAACTGCAGATACAAGAAACTTACACGCAATATGCATAGACACACAGAATCTAAACTTGACATTGTTTTCAAAACCCATCAGGCCTGTGTGATGGCCGCAGCCATCCCCTCTCCCTCACTGGGGTCTAATCCAGCACAAGACCCAGTCACCGCGCGTTCACACGCGAGTGCTGCTGGGGAGGGAGCGTGCACGGTGCAGAGGGGCCCCCGAGCAAGGTGAGGAGCCGAGACCTGAGTCACGGCCCTGCTCCCTGAGACAAAGAGACTCGTTTGGATTGGGGGGTGGAGGATGGAGTGCTGTGACTGCCCTTCTGCATCCTACCCAAAAGAGGCCAAAACAGTTCACGCGCGCGCGCTCACCCAGTGACTGAAGCCCCCGTGAGGTACGGACGTGGCTTTGAGCGCCCAGAAACCTGATGCTGGACCTCACAACACACAACCCCATGGACGGGAAGCCCTAAAAGACAACCCTGTGTGGGTGTCCCTCCTCATGAATTCTCACTGTCCCAACACTCACCACCTGACTCAGGGACCCAACGGATCTGGATACATCTTCAGAAGAACCCTTAGCTTTCAAGATTCTGCACCTGGCTGTCAGTGTCTTCCTATCCAAATGCAGGATTACTTTACAATGAAATAGTGGCCCTTTGTGATTTTGCATATTCAAATCTGGACGAGAATTTCAAACAGTAGAAAAGACACTCACCTGCAGCTCTCCTTCCCACCATCCACCCGGGTTCTTTTTCCGGATCAGGATCAGCTGCCCAGGGGCCAGGGTGAGCTGCTCGGGACCGGTGGCCGTGTAGGAGGCAATGACCTGGGCGATCTCTGAAAAACAAGATCAGACATCATGGTGCACTGTCACAGTCAGGGAAAGGACATCCTAAGAAGACACAGCCACCTCCCAGGTTCACATCATCAACGCCACCCTGCAAGGCTTGTTTTCTGCATGAAGAAGGCTCACTCGATCGCCTCCCTTGCCATGATCGACATCGCAAATGCGGTGCTCGTGGTCCAGCCCGCTCTCGGACCCCTCATCATCTTTCAGGACCTACCGCCTTCCCTCCACGAACCACTCCTCCCACCCCAAGTGCTGCACCTTCTGTCCGAGCCCCTCCCCCATTGCCATGAGCACCCAAGGCCAAGGGCTGGGCCTCATTCACCCCCACCGCCCTTTGCCCCACAGTCTACTCTCCGATGGTTAAGTGAATAAAGGAAGACAATAGAAACAGAAAGTCTTTCCTCAGAAACCATGGGGAGCGAGGCACCAGCTCAGTTATGCTGCAGCTAATTTAGACTCGCCCCACCCACGGAGCCAGTCTCTGTGTAGCTCATGTTTTGAGGGTGATTCCTGAGTATCAGGCAGGAATCATGTCAATGAAAGTTTACTCTTTTTATTTTGAGTTAAAGGAGGAACCCAGAGTTAAGGTGGGAGTTTTATGCAAAAATAATTCAGCACAGAAAAAAATGTAAGCAGCTCTGTGCTTTTCCTGTTAAAGTTTTAAGTCATGAGAAAAATTCCAGCGGGACCACAGACCAAGCTGCTTTCTGAACTTCTACAAGCAATATGGGGTGCGCTGCTCTATTTCTCTAAACCCTGCCCCCCATAATACAGGAAGGAAGGGGGGGAAGGGAGGGGAGGGAGGGACGGACGGAGGGAGGGAGGGAGGAAGGAAGGAAGAGGTGAGCGCTGGCCAGGTGGCTCCGTTGGTTGGAGCTTTGTCCCATACACCAAAAGGTTGTGGGTTCAATCCACAGTCAGGGAGCATACAGGAGGCACTGACTGATGTTTCTCTCTCACATAAATTTCTCTCTCTCTAAAGTCAATTAAAAAAACACATCCATGGGTGAGGATTTTTAAACAGGGTGAAAAGGCCCAGTCCTGCGACAGTGTTTCCTCCTCGAGAGGTGCACAGCAGCCCCGCTACCCCGGTCTGCAGCCCGCTGGCCACTGCGCTGGGCATGCTGGACGCTCAGGAGAGCTGGGGGCAGCGATAGGGCACGGCTCACGCAGGCCGCGGCCCCGCCAAGGGCTCCAGTTGGAAACCTGGGCTGACACTAGACTTGGCCCCGGTCTCACCAGGGCCTGGCTCTAGTTTTCAGCCTGGACAAAGTCCCGATCGGTGACCTACTTGGCCTCAGATGTTCTGCTCCTCAAAGGGCCTGGCGTGCGTGGCCAGCGGTCTGCCCCAACAGTCCTTTCTGCCTCGTGTCCCTGAGCAGGTCACTGTTGCAGAGCAAAGTCGGGCCCACGCGGACCCTGTGCAATCACGGTGCAGAATGCAGACTCCACCCAGCTCCAGCAGAGGTAGGAGCCAGGCAGCCCAATATCCGAGTCTGACAAAACCCTAAGACAACCTGAAACCCCACCTTCCCTTGCCAGGTAAGGGCATGTGAGGCTGAGCACCACACAGATGCACAGACCCCTTCTTGGCACAGCGGTGCCTCTTCAACCTATAATTTCCTCAAATGACCTAGATGAGGAAGACGGGCCACACAAACACTATGATTTCACATCTGCTTCTTTCTTCTCTCTTTCGTGCTTCTATTAATAGAATGCTTTGAAGTCGGAGGGATGACTAGACGACTGTAATTTTGTACCTTCAACGTGTACCTGAGGACCGCCACCCAGTGGCTTCTAACTTCATGGAACCCACACTCCAACAAAACTCGCTGCTTTTCTGATCCCCACCATTCACGCCTGGGACGGAAGGTGCCGTCAGGAAAGCAAAAGGGCTTCCCGAGCCCAACAAGACAATGACCAAACAGCAGCTGACCCCAAACCCTACTACTTCCCACCATCTTGCTAGAAATCCTGACACGTGCCCCAAGAGAACATGCGGGAACATGCAGTCTGCTGATGTCCCCAGGCCCCACGTGCGAAGCGACAGCCATGTGTCACAACCGTGTGCACATTATTAATCGATTCCAAGGAGAGGGTCCACTCCAGCCACTCTTAGGGAAGATTCCTTTGTCTTTTTTTTTTTTTTTTAAGGCTCCTGGCCCTAATAAACACAAACTAGAAGCAACTATCAATTACATCCAAAACATTGAAAAAGAAGTATCAGGGTTTGTGACTTACCAGGTTTTTTTCCTAAACTCCCTGTTTTCCCAGCAGTTCCAGAGCCCTTAAAACAGAGCAAAAGGTCTCATTTGCATACTGAAGAGTTTCGGTCATGCAATTTCAACGATTAATGGAGACACAAACCCGCTGAGCCCCGGACCCCTCCTCATCTTGGGCAACACAGCAGCCCTGTACCACCTGATGGAGGACTGGGATCAGGGAAACCCGGGACAGAATAAGGACTCATGCAGCTTCTACTCTCTTCTCTGAGAAAAATTAGCAAAGCAGGCGGCCCCCAAGGATCCCGAGGGCTTGGGCACCGGCAGTGTGTCACACGGGCACCTTCTGTCCCGGGCCAGGGCGGATGTGCCCCACTGGGGCGGCTGCTGCTCCACACTCGACACGCTGCGCTCGTGCTGTCTATTCGAGTGGAGTGTGAGGAAACGTTCACACAGAAAAAGCAGACAACCACGAGCCCAGTGCCCACGTGTAGCACATGAAAATATTAACATTTTGCCAATTTCTTTTAGAGCTTTCTTTAAAAAAAAAAAAGAGCTATAGCGGCAATTCAAATACCCCTCCCCCATCCATTGACCTCTTTATTCAGAGGCTGCCACTCCGCCACATGTCCTGGCCACCAAATCCTGCACCACGCAACCACCGACTTTCTCTCTGAGTGCTGGGCACACACGCCGCAGAAGCAGGGCATCCTTTCCCCAACTACTCAGTGCCCCAAAGTGAGCCGAACTCCTTCATGGACACTCCCAGAACTTCGGACCAGCTGAGAAAGCCAGCAGGGACCACGAGTCAGCATAGACGCCGGCTGGGCTCGGCCGTTACCAAGTGCTTTGTTCTGAATTTCCACCCCTCAGCCCCCATTTTCACAGTAAATGAGGCATTCTGGTTAAAACAAAAGCCTGAATAAACTTAATGAGAGTTACTGTAAGAATAAAAGCATATGATTTACCTACCAAGGAACACAACTTATCACAGTCCCGTTATTTTGGTTACTGAAATGTAAGCACCATTTACCAGGGAAGGTTTGAGTTGAAACTTTTCCTCTCATTATGTTTTCTGAGTTAATGGAGTTCATCTCCCTTGCTATTTTTATAGGCTGTGTATCAAAATAAAGGAATACTAATGAAACAAGATTCCAAATGACCAGGTGCCTTCCCAGGACAGGTTTGCAACATGCCCTGGACACTCCATGAAAAGAACAAAGCAATTAGCAACGCCCAGCGCTAGAGTTTCAGTAGCTCAGTGTGCTCCTGGCGGGAGGCCGGGCTCTGCACTGGCGCTGCTCAGGAAAGCAGAGAAAGGCTGCCCACCCACGGCTCAGCTCTTCACGGACAGGGATGGGGAGACAGGGCTGGGGCGGGGCAGGATGCTCAGCCTTGTCGGTCCAGGGGCAATTCTGGAATCTGGGGCTGGGCCTGGTTTTTACCTTTGGCAAGATACTTTCTGGACACACTGAACTCTACGCCCAAGTAGGGTGAATGTGCTGACTTTTTAGATTTTTTTAATTACAAAATCAAGTAGCTAAACGTCTCAAATCTTTACACTGCTAGCTCTTCTGTGGCTAACAATTTAAGACTGTGGTTAGGAAGCACCTTACAACTCAGATTAGCTTTAAAAAATATTATAGTGTATTTATTTTACTTACTGACTTCAGATTCTTTTTAATAAAAAACTGTAATTTGTTGAAATGTAAGCAATGGCTTTTGTGTTTTAACTGATCCAAAAGGTGAAGTCACTTTAAGAATTGTTGTGCAGGGTGACAGACGTGGAGTCTCGTTCTGAGCACCCTCCCCCTCAACTATCATCTGCGGGACTCTGAGCGACCCGCTGGCTGCCTGGCAGGTCCTGCAGGGTAGGCACTTTCCTCCCGGCTTCCGCAGACCCTCCCTGGGAACCAGACCCCTGCAAATCCTCCAGGGAGTCTCAGCAAGCTGTTCTGAAGACCACAGCGAAGGAAAGTGAAAAAACAAAAACAGTAATACAGACACTCCCTAAGAAAACAAGCCAAGCAAAATGAAGCTACCCAGGGACCTGTAGGGGAGGTGGGAAGGCCGGTGCTGGAGATGGTAACTTGTCACCAGGCCCAGCCTCACTGCCAAAGGAGCCCGGGCCTGTGCAGGTGCCCGAGGTGCACCCTGCCCCTGGCACTCAAAGGAGAAAGAGCTCTGTCCACCCGCTGACCCCCACCCCGGGGAGGTGGCTGTCTAGGTGCTCAGCCGGCCTGCTCTCTCTGTGCCTGGGAGGGATGAGGGGAAGAGAACCGATTGTGAGCTGACTGTCAGTCTCTGCTGGTTTCATGAACGGGCAATGCTGTCACACGGCGACACTGACACCCCTTAAACCCTCACACTAATGTGACAATGGCCACTGTGAGAAGGGCCAAGCCTGCTGTTTCATGAAACTCGCACCGTCTCCAGAGCTCAGCTCATGGAACTGAATTTTTAAGAGCCTCATTTAACAACAAGGGGGTCATTTCCGATTTATAAGGATAACAGCACTTAACAATAGATTTAGGCCCTTAGCAACGAAAATACTAAGGCCTAGCCAAAAGTATACCAATCCCTTGGATCTTATGTATTTCTATTGAGTAGAAAAATATAAATTTTAGAAACTCTCTACTGCCAAAATCCTGGGGCAGTATCACAAAACCTTTACACGGGCCAAAATTGCTATGCCTTTTCTGGGGTATCCCGAGTCAGTGCTCATGAAGCTAATCAAGAGCATTTACTCCCAGTCCTAAGTCAGCTCACGCAGGAAGGGAGATGAACCCTGAACACTGGCGTGCCAGCCGACGCAGCCCGGCCTTGCCACATGCAGCCTCCGTCAGCCCAGGGGCTCTTCTGCTTGGGGGAGAAGCCAAGGCGCACCCTGCAGCACCCAACGACACGTTCAACAGTACAGGTCATGCTGTACTGGCTGCCACGTTCCAGAACTTAGCAAAACCCAGCCAAGCGTCGCCCCATCAGACACCTGAGCCTCCCTGCGAAGAGAATCACCACACAGAAAGGGAGAGGAGACAGTTAAACGTGGGTTTACCTCTGAATCTTTAAGCCTCACATAGTTAGAAGGGAAGACTCCGGACTTGTCGCCCACTGTTCCTGTCCACCAGTCACCATCTTTCTTGGTAACCAGAATCACATCCCCTTGCTGAAAGGTTAAATCGCCTTGCTCAGAACTCTCGTAAGTGTACATGGCAATAAATTCTGGTGGGGAGAAACATCGAGACACGAGAAAGCTTGATTGTTTACAGAAATCCCAACAGCTTTGCAAAAGAAAGTTGACGAATGAGGAAGTGTGGGTAAGAGCCATTCAAGAGACGGCTGGTCCCAGACGACAGGCAGGGCCAGGACCCTCGGGCTCCGAGCTCCCGCGGCGCACACACTCGGCGACTGCAGACAGGCGCAGAACTCCGAGCCCGTGTCCACCGACGCCGTGTACCAAGACTGGCCTACAATTTAACACTGTGGTTTCTTTTTAAAATGGAAATGACCGTGACACTGACTTGTAAGTAAGAGTTACTGGGGACTCTGCTGTGCCGAGTGACCCACATGCTCCTGGGGTGCACTCAGATCTCTGTATTTCAGTTGTGAGGGTACCAACTCACAATTTTTGAGAGTTTTTAGATACAGTAGTACATCCTTTATGCAAGTTAAATAGGACACATTTTTCATTGTTCAAAAGCCTGGATGAAACCTAATGTCCTATTGTGCCACACACATAGATAGTAGGAAGCTGTTAAAACACAAAGTAAAAAATAGGCATTATTTTGTTAAATGAGCATCTCTTTGTCATTCCAGTGCACGGACAGGTAGAATGGGCGGATGATAAAAGCTGTGCATAGCCAATCCCAGAAAATAATCAAGCCTTTTTGAACAAGTTGAAAAGATGAATCAGTTTCTTACATTTAGTTATTCATGTAATTTAGTCTGAAGAATAAGAACTAATGTTCTTTATTGTCTTGAACATGAAGGGTGCACCTTCCAGAGGAAAGTCTTTTTAATTATAACCAGCTGATTTTACTAAGACTCAGAGACCAAGTCACACTCTCAGAAAGATGACTGTACACTAGGTACAGGATAAAGGATTTCTTTTTATACTTTTCCTCCACTTTATCCTAAGCCTTTGTATATTTTTTAAAAAGCAATTAAAAAACCACCCCCTTTACTCCTAAAGTTTATTTTTATGATGGATGCTGCGTGTTTCTGGCTCAAACGCTCACTGCTGACCCTTAACTGGGGAGCTGGTGCTGGCTGGCAGGCCGCAGCGTGGTGTGGAGCAGCCCTGCGACTCACGGAGCTGCGCAGCAGCACTCACAGAAGCTGGAGGGAACGCGAGGGCGCAGGCCCTGCTGCATGTGCTCACGGGGGCAGCTCTACACGGGGGACGGCACACCACTGGGCCGCTTCAGTTTCAGCAGCGCTGACCTGCAGGCCAGCCAGGCCCCGTGGCAGACACAGGGGACACAGATGTGCCTGGAAGAACAGAAGACTCCCCGTCGTTAGCCCTTCGTGCTGGTAACACACATCTGCACGGTTAAAACTGGAGAAGTGACTTCCCGCACAAGGATTCCAAGTCTGGCGGTTGTAACAAAGCTGTTCTTTTCCCATTAATGGTCCTCTTTCGATTTCCCGACACTCTGACACTTCCCACGGTGCTCGGGGACTTCTTCCCGAGCTCGTGCTTGGCCACCTAAGGCAGAATCCTCGGCAATCAATACTTTCCCCAGTGACTGCTGAACTTAAAAGTCACTTTCTCAAAACTGGATCCAAATTTTGAAGTAACTTTCAAAATGCTTGAGAAACTTCAGAAGCATGGACCCCTGCTGACCTTGGCAGTGCAGCTGGTGTAAGATCCCGAGAAGACTGGAAGGACTGGAGCTCCCTCGTCCAGCTGCACACACAGGTGTCTGCGGGGGACACAGCTGCCAGGTTGTGGCTGCCACCACTGAGACTCTCCTCGTGTTACATGCAGGGCACTGGCTGTTCCTAAGCCGATATTTTAAGAGCTACCCAACTGACAATCTAATTCACCTGGTTTATGGTTTACTTTAAATTTGATCATGTTTAATGCAGTACTAACAAGCAGCTCATTAATGTTTGTAAATAGCTTTTCTTAGACTCTCCAATGTCAATGTCCTCTGACCCCCTCCAGATGCCAGCAATCATCCCTAGAATTTCTAATATGTAAGTCATTTCAAAATGGATGTAATAAATGTCAACCAAGGTTACAATTCTCCTCTCCTCTATTGCCCAATGTGACTCGTGCATGTGGTTCATCTGTGACCTATTTATTGAGGCCCCAAGTGTCGAGGCCTCTGTACATGTTTCAAAGCCAGTCACTTCATCCAAATTGCTGCTGGAAGTGGCTCTAGCAATGACCCTGAAGTGAAGTGAGAAGGAAATAAAAGTGGCAGACATTTATTGACCTTTCTTCTAAAAACTTTGTATTATTTCATAATCCTTGTAATAATTTCTAGCTGAAAGGGTTAGGGCATGACCAAAAGTACAGGGTGAGGAGGTGAGGGAGCCAAGGTTAACCCTTGGAGCTCCAGTGAGACTTAACTGGATAGAACACACTGGATTTGGGGGCGGGGCAGTCACAACGGGCCTCGTATGATGCTGACCGCATGCGCTGTGTTTAAAAGAGCTTTCTGCTTTGTTCTCCTAACAGTGGATAAAAAAAATCATTAGGATGATAGGAACGTATAAAGAGAACTATGCTAATGATTGTTTTGATGGTAACAGCCAAATGGATACAAAGAAATGCTGGATTTGTTTAGTGGTGATAAGGTTTTACAGTGATACCTACACCTTTTTTAAAATTTTACTTCTAAAATTCCTCTTGAAAAAGTAACTTTGTTACTGTGAGTCTGAAATATCATTAACTTAACCCTTGCTAGCGCCATGGAAGCAACTGTTTTCGTAAGGCAGGGTTTCCAAGGACCACAGCGACCTCACGATGGCACACAAATTCCCTGCCTTCACACCGTCAATCAGGGCCCAGGAGGAGTCACTACACGACTGGGCAGACATCTGTCAGAGCAAACAGGTCCGGACCGGGACACGGAAGCCTGTCCGATGCAGGCAGCACTCTCTGATCACCACTACACTAACGGCTACCTGAACAGAGAAGACACAAGGCTTTTGCCACCAGAACCTGAAAAATGGTGGTTTGGTTCACGTATAAACCCATGCCACATACTGGCATGCGCAGTCCTTAGGGTTATGTCATGAAGCAAAGTCCAGGGAGTAGAGCAACCAATGGTTTGTGGAATAAACACTCAAAATGGAATTTTTAGGCCTAACTAGTCTGGTATGGTTGTTTCCATGGAACCTAGACACTGAAGTTCTATCTCATTTGGGGAAGTACAGATGACGCTGGGGTCACTTTGACAGCTTTCCTGGGCTGTGAGTTACAGTTTCAGGACAAAATCCGCCATGTCTACAACTTAGCCATTGGGATGCTCAGAACACTTGATCCTCAGTGTCTCTGATGGGACTCTTTCAAAAGTCAAGGCTCATATCAAGTGTAATTAGGAAATTCAGGTTTTATGATCAATACTTCTGATAGTATGAAAGTCTTTGTAAGTGCTTCGACTTTGTAAAGAGCTACACTTTCATTTTACCTTGGAGTTTACTATACTGAACACAAATCAACGTAGTTTGTTTTAAAATGACACCCAGCCTTGGCTGGTGTAGCTCAGTGGATTGAGCGCGGGCTGCGAACCAAAGGGTCACTGGTTCGATTTCCAGTCAGGTCACATGCCTGGGCTGCAGGCCAGGTCCCCAGTGGGGGCCATGTGAGAGGCAACCACACATTGATGTTTCTCTCCCTCTCTTTCTCCCTCCGTTCCCTTCTGCCTCAAAATAAATAAATAAATAAATAAATAAAATCTTAAAAATAAATAAAATGACACCCAATCTCGGCTCAAACATGCTGTTTGTACCACGTGACTTCCGCTACCCTGTTAAAGAACGTGATCTGAGCCCGGCTCTCACCTTCTCCCGAGACGGCAGGCTTGCCTGCCGGGGACGACACTCTCTTCAGACTGGCAGGGCTTTCGGAAGAGCCAGAGTCCGTGCTGCAAGAGGGGAGGGAAAGGATTTTAATGTTTATCTTCAAAGAATATAAGGATTTTAATGTTTATCTTCAAAGTCAATATCGTACAAGCGATATTGACTTTTCCTTTTTTTTAAACTGCTCAACATATAAAACGTCAAGCCCTCCACAGCTGAAACAGATGCGCGGGGCTGAAACGCACAGCACGGTGCCCTGGGCACGACTATGAAGCCCGCAGCCTCGTTTCTCGGCACCGTGCCCTGCTGCACGCAGAGCCAGCGTGCCAGTCTACTCAAAGCTAGATTGAGATGCTCGGCCAGTATTTTTGCTCCTTTTCTCTTCTTAAAGCTCATGATTTGTTTAGAACATCTGTATGATTGGAATAATTAGACAACAATCTTGTTAAGGTTTCTTGCGATAAGGTTCCTAATGAAAAAGATAATTCATTCTGCCAATTATTTCCCCTAAGGCTCTGGGCCTCCAAGTATTCATGCATATCTGGGACAACAGTGAGTGCTGAGCCTAAGGAGAGAGGCATAACTGCCAACAGTTCCACCAGAATGTTCCAAGTCTCAGAGAACTCCCTCTTGCAGAAGTTAATGAGAAACAAGATCCACAGGCTTCCACAAGGGAGGAAAAAGCGAGCATGTATTGGTAAGAGGCGGCATCCTTGTTCACACGTGCCCTCGTTTTTCAGCTGCCAGACCCAGCGGACAAAAGCAGCCCACAACCCCTACCAGAACCAGAAATACGCACACAGCCATTTAATGTCTAACATTGTTTTCATGTAAGAGAAGCAGACAAACACAGAAGTACCTTGTCGATTTCCGTATGGGCCCTGAAATGAGCTTCACGTAAGACTTGGGGAACCAACCCTTCTGACCTTGAACTTCTCCAAACCACCACATGTCTTGCTGTTCCAGGACGGTGATGACGTCATTTTTGTTAAAATTCAAATGGTTGTCTTTCTTGGCTCTCCAAGGGTACAGGGCTTGTGCCTGCAGCCCCTCCACTTTTTCGCCCTGTGTGGGATAACAGAAAGGAGTGTTCATTACGGTGTGATCGCTTGTGACTGAGGCGACGCGAGCACCCGTGGGCACACACAGCCGAGCGCCCCGGCACGGAGCAGCGCGGGCTGCCGACGCTTCACCGCTATTCAGGAACAGTTTCTTCTCAAACGTGGTGTTGAAACCTGCCAGCCCATCCACAAAGCCACTGTCCGGCCATCTAGAACTTTCTAATGAAACAAGCCAGGAGACCACCTTTATTCTGCTGCACTGGCCGTGTGCCTTTTGTATTTTGGTTCTATTTTAACTCTCAAGCTGCCCAGGGCACCCCACCCCCATTTCCAGTCTGACATGGATGTTTGGTAGAAGGTTGGCACTGGGGGAGAAAGCTCCTGAAATCCCCAAGGATGAGTAACTGGTGTCTTAGTCGAAGAGATACAGGGAATATGCACTGCTTGCTTTAGTTCCTTCCTGGGAGAGCAGGTCTGCTGAGCCTCAGTCCACTGCGATCCCCACTTTTTGGACATCCATAAGCAAGACAGTATGGGGTACAAACAGGACTAAAATGCCAACTTTGCCTGCCCAGAGTAACTTAGGGTAAGACTCCTTATTAGCCGACAAGCACTATAAAAGGGGACAGTATGATATCATTAGCAAAGAACTCAAAATGAATGGGGAAGAGGAGACACCAACAACTATGAATACCACATGGCAGAAGAGATACACTAGAGAGGCTCCAGCTACTCACGGGGGTGGGGACAGCTGGGCCTTGGGGAGAAGAGGGATTTGAGAGCTAAGGCTCCAGAGCAAGGGCACTGCAGGCCGAGGGCAGGGCACGTGCAAAGGGCCCGCGGGGAGGAGCGCAGTCGGGGGGTGCGTGCCGCCTGGTTTCATAGGGGGGTGTAGGAGATGAGGCTGGAAAAGCAGGGTGAGGCATTTATTACCTTTTTACAGACTGTAACACAGACCCATTCTAAAAACAACAGGTCAGTTTTCAATAGTATACTACATAAATGGACGGGAACAGGATAATGCCCAGAGATCGCTCGTTCAGAACCGGTTTGTAATTGCCTTCCAAGAGATTTGCACATAGACAATTATGATTACGTCTGATACGCTGAGAACTCAGGACAGGTCAGATCATTTCAGCATCCACGTGGGTAACGTCTACATCCTGCTCTGTAAGGTTCTCACCTTCTTAACCCTGTTTCCACGTCAACTGTGCTCCTTCAAACCCTCAAAACTGAGACAGTTTCGCTGAACTTCCGATAGCCCCAGAAACACCTATTCCTCAGCCCTACTTTCCTCCCTCACACTCAGGGAAGCCTCACTAGCCCCCTCATCCCCAGGGCTCTCCAAGCTCTGTGCTATCTGATCTGCTCAGCCACTTCCACGGTTCCTCTGGCAAGAAGGGGCCCCCGGGTCAGCACTTCAACTGTGCCCTCAGTTTCCCACTATTGCGCCCACTATTTCAGAACCCCGCCCCTGGCGAGTCCTGCCTAGGCTCGCCCTGTCCGTCTTTCTACACGATATGCCTGAATAACCCAGCAGGGGTCAGGCAGAACGCGGACTGAGTTTGAATCCCCGGTCTGTCACCCACTAATTTTGTGACCATGGTAACTATTTAATCTTGCTAGGCCTCACTCTCCGCATCTATAAAACAGAGATACTTCCTTTAAAAGGTTGTCAAAAAGGTTTACCAAGACGTCCCTGCCCACAGTGTCACTGCGATAGCAGTGACCCTAACCGCTGTAGTGGCCTTCCCTACACCACTTCTCTGAAGTGTCACTGGAGAAAGCTGAGCAATGTGCAATGACCAGTCACAGGCTCAAGTTCAACTCAGCTGAGCAGTCTGCCCTCCTCTTCGCCAAGCTTGGACTGCACGCAGCTTGCGGCCCTCAGGGCCCCTCCCACGATGCCACCAGAAGCGCAGCCTCAACCGCTTTCGGTCCTGCATCTTCTTCCAACCTCTCTCCTCCTGCACTCCTCCAGGAGAAAACGCACCCTCTTCTTCCGCGTGTTAATGTGTTTCCACCTCACACCCACTATGTTCGCCTTCTCTTTACTCACCGTTCCTCTTTCTCACCAATTCATCTCGTCTTTACCCCTCCCCAGTCTGGCTTACCCTGCCGGGACTACAACCTTCAATAACTCGAGCACCGCTCCCCTTTCTGGAAACAGCCCCTCCTCCTCCACCGAAGCCCCGCGACCCAACGGGCCCGCGCTAACTGCACAGCTGGGACAGACCCAAAGAAAAGGAGCACCCATCCAGACAGCCTCTTCTCCCGGCGCACAGAATGCACACGCTCCCGTTTCCCGTCCTCCCCTGCTTCCCCTCTCCACTGAGGACCTCCCACCTATCCTTCAGTCTGATCTGTGTTCCAGACCAAAAGTGGGACCCCGGATGTCCCACTTTCACCTTCAACTTAACACATCTGACCCCCAACTCCTCCCTCTAACTGAAAATCAGTATCTCCTTCTGCCTCCCTTGTTTCTCTCGAAGGTCGAGTCTGGTTCTCAGTGGCAGATCCCTTCCGCTGCCTGGCTCCTGCAGGTGCCGTGACTCCACCCTCCTTCACTGCGGCGCTGTCTCGATGCCGTTCACAGGAATCTGCCCAGAGCCCATGCTCGGCCTGGCAGTTCCCCGACCAGAAACTATCCCTGGCCCCCCGCCGAGCCTGCCAGATGGCCACTTGCTTGTTTGGTTTGACTGACTGTTTACAGAAATTTCATTCCTTTATCTTTACCACAGTAAGTAAAAACAGAAATATTCGGAAAAGCCACGCTTACTCTTCCTGAAGTCACTTTTTCTCAGCAGGGCACTTAAGAGCTTCCCATTAACCTGCCATCAGTCTGGTTTCCAATAAACACTCAATGGTCCAGCCCAATGGACTAACCCGTGATTTTTCCCAAACACACTCTTATGTCCGGTCCTCCAGCCTCTCCTCCTGGTGTCTGCTGTCTGGTCTGCCCGTCCTCTCCACCTCCTAGTGAGACCTCACCATTGCTCGAGATGTGGTACAAACGCCACCTCCTCAGTGACGCTTCCCTGAACAAGCTCAGCAGGAGAGGTTCACCCTCCCTCACTGCTCTCGACATAGTCCAGGCTCCTTATAGGCAACTGGACGCCAGCTGGCCCAGATGCATTTGAGGCTTCCTTCTAAATGAGACAGTCCCCAAGCACTGGCCGAATTTGTCAGTACCCTCCAGCATGCTAGGTCTCCACACTCCCAGCGACTGCTTTTACCTGGCCTAAGACAGGAGACGGAGAGGAGCCGGTGGCCGTGGCTGGAGTGAAAGCCGACCTCTGCCTTAACTGGCCGGCACTGGGCACGGTGAGCGAGGGCTGGGCCGCCCAGGCGTCCCAGTGATCGGTTTCTGGTTTCTCATTTGTGCTGGTGGGCCACCTGGAACGAGAAGCATGCCACCATGAGTAGCAGGTACTTCTAATGTACTAGTTTTCCCCAACAGCCAACACAAGCCCAGGACCTGGGTGCGGTTTTCGAAAGCTCAAGAAGAAGGAGGGGAGGGAAAATCACTGGACTTGGCGTGAGTCTGAGTGTCACATGCCAGCACAAACCTCAGGCAAACTGGAGCCATGTCTCTGCCCTGACTTCCTCACTGGTAAAATGGGAGCATTATCCCGCCACTCTGGTTGGTCGAGGGGGTCCCATGGAAGACTGGACAGAAAAGTACTTTGTAACTCAAGCACTACAGAAACATCCTCACCTTGTCATCACTGTCACTCGTAACAGCAGCAGCCAAACCAGCAAAAACACGCCAGGCTGGCAGCTGGTGCCTCCTCGCACATGCCCTGCCCCGCCCACCACACGGCAAGCGCTGGGCCTCAGGCCCACATGCCAGTTGTCCTGGATCTCCGGGACAGTTTAGTTTTGTAATGTTGTAATTTTAAATAAATGCATCTGTGCAAGTGCAGATGTACATGAAATGTACTTTTTACTACTTTATAAGACATAAACACAGTTGAAAATCAAGATAGCCGCTTTGTTGGACTGCACACCCTGATTTGGGTCTGGAAAACGGGATGCCCCTAATTTTAGGAGGAGACCGCGCAGCGCGCACTTAACGAGGAAGGGCCACACGGATCGGATCCACACAAAACAAAGCATAGTGTTTGTCTTCTCTTTCGGTCTGTGCCTTGGTTTAAAAACTCGGCACTCTTCCATCAAAATCAAGAGAAGGGAGAGTTTCAACTGGGGCTCGTGCCAACGGAAGGCTACTTTCAGCAGAGATCACACAGGGGACTCTGTGCAGCACTCTCAACCTCTCGTATGAAGTCTAAGTGGGGACACTTGCTGCTCCTCACACACGTCCCTGCACTTCCTCCTGCCCTTGGTCACCACACCCCTTTCCCTCTATCTGAGCCGTCTGATCTTTCTCCAGCATGTGACTCCTTGTCTTCAATTTCTTTCTTCTGGAAGACGGTGAGACTTTAAAAAATGGAAACACTCAAGTCACTTGTACTTGAATGCTGGTGTAGAATATTTTTACACAACTGCACACCTAGACCAAGGTCCTGTAACCCAGCATGTGGACAGTGGTTCGGCTATCCTTCCCACCCTTTGCTTATACCTGTTCTTAATCCCATTTCCTGATGACCAAGGGTACAGCACCAACCGCGGTCATGGCCAAGAGCACACTTGAGCACGCGGTCATGGCCAAGAGCCTCTTCCCTCTCTGTCCATTTATTTGTACAAGATGGATGAAGAGGGAAGCTTTAAAAGAAACAGCTTTCCCTCTTACTCAGAACCACATGACTGAAGTCAACTTCTGTTTTTGGCCCACTAAGAAGTGCTATTTACATGCAGGGCATGACTGAATATTTGCTGACTGACATGGATGTCAAAGAGATCGTTAGGAAACTGTACTTTTCCATTTCTTTCGGAAGAAGGAAAGCTACAGACGGATGACTGAACAGAACACGAGAACAGGCTTCCGTCTGCAGCAGGGCAAACCGGTGCTGAGCAATGGCACGCACGGTAACATCCGTTCGAAGCACGACGCCCACTGCTTGCCCGCGGAGCAGTCAGAGAAAGTGGCGGGAAAGCAAGCCAGCTTCTTTATGTGACGTACAACCCCCAATGGGAACCACGCTGAAAGAAAAAAGGTCACCAAGCGGGATTTCAAGTCCTCAGCAACAGCACGGCTGCACGTACGTGGAGCTGAAGTCGGCCCAGTTGTTGGGGGTTGCGGAGGGCTCAGCAGAGGTCACCGCCGGAGGCGCAGGGGTCTCCCTCACAGCCACCTTGGGTGCAGGGGTGGAGGTCAGGTCTGTCACTGGTTTGGCTGGAGCAGGAACCTCGTTTTCTGGGATTTTCTCTGCGTAGTTTGCAGGAAACCACCCCGTCTTTCCTTTCAATTCTCCTCCTAGCCATCCCGGCTCTCCAGTCTGGCTTTCGTCCACCTGCAGGAGAGACACGGGGTTTAGTTTCAGTGGGGCTGACCCGTAAAGACACCAGACGCTCTACAGAACAAGGCCCCAAGTCCGGACAGACTGACACACGGCACAGACGCCTCCGCACCTGACTCTCAGACCGGAGTCTGGAAAAACGCTCTCCAAGCACTGGCTCCGAACAAACAGGAAGGACTAGGATTCCAGTTCTTGCCCCTGTGCTTCTTTGCCTTTTTCCCCTCTTTCTAATCCTGGCAGTTCAGAGAAAGTGCCTGAAGTCCTTTGGCCCCCAGTTTAAACTGCTAGAGCTGTTTTGAATTGGAAAGTGATCTGACACACTTCATCACTCAGGAAGTCACATAATTATTCCAAATAATCTAACTTGGGTTGATTATTTAAAGTCGAAAGCGAAGGGTGCAATCAACATAAATTTAGTACTCTAAAAACCTCCAACAACTAAGGAGTCATTCAGCATTTGGACAAGAAAGATAAAAAACAGCCTTGGACAGTTTCCACGGGGAGCAAAGCTGACTGCTGTGTTCAGCCTTTTAAAGCTCCACAGACACATAATGGGAAAATTCAGGAACTAATTATTTATAGCAACAATTTTTATTAAGGCCCCATAGTTTTCTTTCGTACAAACTTAATTTTAATAATCATGAAGTGCTAGAGAATATGGAATTCCGCTGTTGAAAAATTTCAGAGACTGTTTATTGCACCAGGTGCCTCTAAACACAACGTTTGCGTTGTGCTTCAATTCTGACTCAAAGGGTTGGTTCTTCAAAGTCAGCAGAATGATTCTACTATTGTATGAGCAACAGAGGAGCGCGTGCGGAGGGCAGTCGCTCTCACTAGTGGAGAATTACGTTGAGTACTGAGAGTCAGAATTAGGATCAGAGACCTGGTCTTATTCAAGCCCCTTAGCACACTGCTGCCCAGGTAAAGCATTTAACACTTCGCTGGGCATTAGTGTTACTTTTTAGAAATCACAGAAATGAATAGGTAGGGTCCTAATGATCTCAAAATATTGGCAAAAATACCAGTTTTCTCTACCATTCAAATATTCAGTAACCAACCAACCAAAAAGCAAAGACCCACGGAACCAAACATCTACCTGCTCTCCATGGAGAGTCAGTAATAGGATGTAATACCCATTTACCTACTTGAACTGAAAGGTCTTGGGGTGGGGTGGAGGAAGTGGAGCACTCGGCTTACTACTCAGTTCTACGTGTTATTTACAGAACAGCCAGTCCGGAGAGGTGGAGATCCCGCTGCCCCACCTCAGGGAGCTGTAAATTTCTGCCACGGGTAAAAGCAACGTTTCACGCGGAGAGTCCTCCAAGCAGGAGCTGCCCGTTGCAGAGTGCAAGCCCCCTCCGAGGTCCCGGCCTTCGCCTCACAGCTCTGTCACTCCGGCTGACACTGAATCAGCTGTGAACACACCGGCCGCCTGTCGCTCAACTCCCCCGCGCTGCGCTGCTCTTTCCGTTTTCTGGGCAGCCCCAACTGTTTCTCGAGATGAGAATTTTAGATGACATTTTTTCTACTTGGATCTTATTTTATTATTTTTAATATACTTAAAAAAAAAAGGTTTTATTTTTTAGAGAGAGAGAAAGGGAGGGAGTGGAACACTGATCAGTTGCCTCTCGCGTGCCCCCAAGTGGGGACCTGGCCCACAACTCAGGCATGTGCCGTGACTGGGAACCAAACCAGCAACCTCCGGTTCACAGGCCAACCTGCAACCCACTGAGCCACACCAGCCAGGGCTACTTGGATCTTATTTTATACTAAATTCAAATGGCTACATGCCTTTCCCTCCTCATTTATAGTTACTGGTGATATTATGACACATTTTAACTTTGCAGCTGCTTTTCCCTGGTAACATAGCTGTTTTTAAAATCAACTTGTGCCAGGGCCTCCCCAACTTCTCAGGAGGTTCAGCAGTCATTCTGAGGCAGAGGTGAGCAGCCAGGCAGGGTGAGTCAGGAGCCGCAGCCACTCAGCAATAGTCTCCAGATGGCAAAGTGCGAGGGTCAAGGGCAGGGCACAACCTGAGACTGTCCCAACTTAAACAGCACTTCTCCAACTTACCGACTGGCTCAGTCGGGGAAGTTTAACCTCCTGCTGCCTCGGCTCCAGCACCTGTGAGTGGGGAGAGCAACAGTGCCTGTCTGCTCTGGCTGTTGCGAGGGCTGTTGGGTATTTAGAGCACTGCCCGGCATATGACACGTGTTTAGTGGCAGACTTGTTAAAGCCACCTCTCCTACTGTCCAGGCGCCTGCACTGTGGCCTTCTGCCCTGGGCTTTCGCTCACTCTAGAAGCCTGGCCTCCACCTGACCCTCACCTTAGGTAAGCACTTCCGGTTCTGCACACGGGGGGTGCCCTGCTCTAGAAACCGGGTCCAGCAGGAGTCTCCCGGTTGGCCTCTGGCCAGCAGTAACGCCTTAGGGCTGGGGGGCAACCTCTGCCCATGGCCTCTCTGGAGCTCCTCCTGGTCTGTACAAGCTGGACTCCCTGGGATGTCAGCTGCCTGACGCACATCCTATGGTCCCCTGAGGTACAGGGTCTTTTCTGGTCAGCAGACTTCTGGCTGACCTGTCTGGAGCTGGATCGGAAGCCCTGAGGAAAGTCCCACTCTGTGGACAGGTCTAGCTCCCAGCCTGGCGGATTGATCGCGCCCATTCCTGTCCCCCGCATGACAGAAGGCGCCCCCCCTCCGAAAGGTGCTGTGACTGCTTAGGATGGGCACAGCCTGCCCATGACCTGTGCAAACAAGAACTTGCCCCTCCCTTCACAGTATTTCACTTTTAGCCAAGAAATTCACTGGTCAACTCTGACCAAACAGCAGTCTCAATCAGTTGGATTTATTCTTAAGGGATTCATTAATTCTTATGAATAATTACATTTTCATTTTAAGGTTCAGAGAATAAAATAAAAATTCACTCTTCGCATTAAATTAACCAGTTAGAGAAAGCACAAAGGTTCTCATATGAAAATGAGACACATTTCTCCCTGGGTTTGGGAAACTTTACCCAAAATGCCAATCCGATTGTGGAAAATCATGATATAAGATTAGGATAGACAAGATAATGAGGCCTACAAGCTTCTTTGTAACGCAGTGGCTACAATGTGGATTTCGACACACGACACACGTACAAAAAGTGGAATCATGTATCGGTGGCTATAAAGCAGAGGGATTCACCCGGCTGGTGTAGCTCAGTGGATTGAGCGCGGGCAGGGAACCAAAGGGTCCCAGTTTGATTCCCAGTCAGGGCACATGCCTGGGTTGCAGGCCAGGTCCCCAGTGAGGGCCATGTGAGAGGCAACCATACATTGCTGTTTCTCCCTCTCTGTCTCCCTCCCTTCTCCTCTCTCTAAAAATAAATAAATAAAATCTTAAAAAAAAATTAAAAAAAAAAAATAAAGCAGAGGGATTCAAAAGATGAACAGCATTGGTCTTAGCACAGTTTCATTTAACCAGCCCACAGTGCCGCCTCCAAGCACCGGGGGTCGTCTTCGGCCAAGCGGGAAGCCCCAGACAGTACCTACACGCCTGGGAACACCCTGCGGATCTAGAAAATGCGAGTGTGCACTGGAGGGCACACAGGCCAACAGTCGGACGCACACGGTGGCTGTCGGGTTCAAGTACACGTGGCTGGAGCCCAGTAATAGTACGTCTCTTTTCTCAATGTTTTTGTGCTTCGCAGCTCCCATCTTCATTAGGGAGTTAGCGTTACTAGTTCTACAACCCCCAACTTCGTCACAGAAAAGGGGAAGAGAAGTCCCCTCTCCCCTCATGAGCACGACAAAGACCGGGAAGAGCGGACAGGTTTAAAGCATGGATGGACTCACACCAGCTCACACGCTGGCTTTGGCTGAGGAGTCGGGAGCAGCACGTGTCTCGTGCGTCTGCCAGTTGGAAGTAGAGGGCTTTCCTCAAAACTTCTGGGTGAGGATGTTAAATTGCTTTTTAAAGCTCTAATCTGGAGGTTGGCAACTTCTTCCTAGAGCTGTCACATTACTCAGCTCTGCCACTGCAACAAAAAAGCAGCTGGAAACAGTATGTGCGTGAGTGAGCCCGGCTGTGTGGCCGCAGAACCCCCGCCCACAACAGGCACTGGGCGGGTCCGGCCCAGGCCTGGCATCGCACGCATGCACCGGCCCCTCCACACACCACATCCTGTGACTAAATATCACTAAACAAGCTGCGCTCAGATGTTAAGCTTATGAAAGTCTAAGGAAGGCAGAAAAGAAGAGGTAAATAAAAAAAATTCTCCATCAAGAGAAGAAAAGGCAAAACTGGGTTTAAATTGTTACGAGAGAAAAGCTGAGTTAGAAGACAGACACTTTCCAGAATGACCTGACCTGTCAATGGCTGACAATTGCTCAGGAAGTTTCCTTTTTTGGGTATTTTAAGAAGAAGGTATTTTCCAGAAATAATTTAGGACTAGTCCTGACAAGAAAGAGAGATTAGGGTTTCTCAGTGCTCAGATCAGTAGTTCCCGAAACTGAATCCCAACAGAATCACCTGGAGAGGATGCTAAGCCTGAGTGTGGACTCGCAGCTCCTGGAGACTCTCAGGAGGGGCCCTGGAATGGTTCCTTTTAAGCTCTGCGAGCGGTTCCGAAGAACTCGGTCCTGCTCCACCTAACCCTGCTGAATAACCTGATCAGCCTTGCTCAGAAACACCTCAATAAAACAGCAATAAGCAGAGGCCTTCTAATTCCTTACGCGATCCCACCACGTTACACATGTCAAGTTTGATTTATTCACCCCCCACATACTGGGGCCTCCAGATAAGAAGACAGGCCACAGATTTTCAAAGTATCGAACGAAGCCTTAGCTGTCAAGGTCAAACTCAACTACGAAGCTTCCATTCAGAAGCCTGAGCACATCAGTTCACTCTGATTCCTGGTCCTCTTTCAAATTCCTGGCAGAACTGGTGAGCAAGCACTGAGGAACTTCGTCGCCCATCTGGCTTTCCCATATGCTTCTCCCGAGTTTCTAAAAAGATTTTAAGCCTGAATGGTGGACATCACCTTCTATTTCTCTGTATTATCAACATTTAGAACAGGACTTGTCTAAGATATCACTTTATTTCTGTTAACCACAAAAGGATATAGCTTTGGAGAAAACTGGGCTGATAAGTTTTTTCAAAAGCAAAACATTTTCCTGAAGCCCCCTCCAAGACTGCCTACGTTAAAAAAGAAAACACTGCTGGACTTCTAAAATCTAACAGTATGTCGGCTACTTTTCCAAGATGTTTAAGCAACCGGAGCACCTCATGATCACTGTACCGACAAGTGAACTCCTGATTTGTCTAACCAAGAGAGGCTGACAGCGACGTTTTAACCACATATTTTTGAATCATTTTTAATCCTCTCCTGAGGTTATGTTTACTGATTTGAGAGAGGCAGGAGAGAAGACAGAGAGAGAGAGAGAAGCATCAATCGGTTGCCTCCCATACACACTCCAACCAGGGACAGAACCCGCAACCTTTTGATGGATGGATGACACTCCAACCAACTAAGCCACTGACCAGGGCTATACATCCAACTACAGGTTTTCAAGCTCAGGTTTCTTACTGCAAACTTCATGAAATAACAAAAGTTCCTATCACACGTCAATTTTCTCCCTTCTTTTTTTTTTTTTTGCACTGACTGTTATCCTCGCAAAGGTAGTACAGTTGTGCATCATCTGGGGGGCCATGTTACATTTTGTAATAAAAACGGAAGACACGGCTCCTGCCCCCCAGGCAGGGCTGTGCGCTCCACCCGAGGGGGTTCTGAGGCCCCGTCACGGATGCGGAACGTCCCAGACAAAGTGAACGCCATTCCAGTCCCGGGCAGACACCTCTGTTACACTTCTAGGAGCTGGATTTATTTCTTAGTGTTTTATTACAAATACAAATGTTGATACATTTGTAAATATGACAATATTATAGAAGTACATAAGATTAAACAGGAAAGCCTCTCCTTTCCTGCCCAGTGGTAACAGTTTGAGGTCAATATTTCAAGACTGTTAACTACACATACATAAAATTCATATATATGCACATAGTTTTTTATTTAACCAAAACCCAGTTATATTCTCTATATTGCTTCTGCTTTTTTTTTTTTTTTACTGGAGAGCTTATTTGTATATGTAGATGTAGGTAACTTTTTTGAGCATCTTCATTACATTTCTTGTTTAGCCATATTGTGATTTGCTTAAACCACTCCCCTCCTGAGAGGCAGCACTGGGCTCTCCTTATTTCCTTTCACCAGCAACGCTGTGGTGAGCGTCCGCGCACACACACATTTGGGCACATGCTGGAGAACAGCCTAGAGGAGGGGGAGTAACAGAATTTTTGAGAATTCTAAATCTGAATAGGTACTGCCAATGACTTGGCCAGTTCATACAACCATGACATCCACTTTCCTATACTCGGCAAAGTTGGAGAGTATCAAACTTCTAAATTTGCTCACTTGAGGGATAAAAATATCTCATTTTTTTTAATTGCATTCTCCTCATCACCAATGCAATGAAACATCTTTCCATTTATTTTTAAAATTATTTGCTTTTCTTCATCTGTAACTGTCTCTACATATCTTCCACCAACTTTTCTAAATTGTGGGTTTCTTTCATATTAACTCTTTGGAATCTTTATGTAATGTGGATATTAACCTTTTGTCTCTTACATATTTTGTAACATAAACCTTTTAATTTTTTATAAAATCTATCCGTTTGTGTCATATATGGCTTCTCATTTTAACTTACAAAGGCTTTTCTTAACCAGATAAGTATTCCGATACTCACATCTAAAAAACATTTTTAGAATTGTTTATTTTACGTTAACCTGCTTGAACTCATTTCTGTCCAGGGCCGGAGCCAGAGGCCTGACCCAGAGGCCTGACCCAGCGACTCGCCTGCCAGAGCCTTCGAGTGGGTCCTGCCGCGGCGTCTGGCGAAGAGGAGCCTGGGACACGGACCTGCCCGCCTTCCTCCCCTCCTTTCTTTGTCAAGTGCGACGTGCTACACGAACGCAGAACGTTTTCCTCCCACGACAACACCCAAAGGTACGTGACTCACACGGGACCGAGTGACTGAGAAGAACAGAACACTCACTGAGATGCAGACTTCCTGACAGCAACAGAGCACTTACCCTTTCCCCTTTAACCTCCACAGGACAGCAAAGGTTCGAAAGCAAGGCAAAACAGATGTTTAATGTCTTATCCTTACAGCAAATCTAAACTTTATTCATCTAACAAGCTGGCGGTTAACTAGCCAATTTAAGGAAAAGGACTCAATATTACTGTAAAAAAAATATGCCTCAAAAAATTAACAATATTTTCTTATAAAATACAATTCTGTAACATTTCCTTATTGTAACACTGTAACGCATCCTTATCTCAAGGAGAGAACATCACTTTTCTGCACCTTGTGTTGCAGCAAAATCCAATTTCAAAAACAGTAGGCTTTTTTTTAAACAGTATAATAAGCCAACTTTGGAACAAGGTCCTATCTGATGTCACACAGTGCCTTCATAATTTCTAGGTTCCTGCTACTGCATGGTATTATATAATTTACAACTAGCACGCTTTAAAAGGCACAGCGTTTCAGGTTTGAGGCAGTGCGGGCAGGGCAGCTTCAGGCCGTTAGGAAACACAGCATAGCAAGCGGAGGAGGCAGAAAAGCTGTAACCTGGCCCCTGGCATCACCACTCAGTTCCAGGGAGGGGCCCGCCAGTGCTTTCTGCACAGGAGTGGGGCTGGCACCCAGCACACTCAGGCACTCAAAAACCGTGTGCTGAAAGGACTGGAATGTATTTGAAGACATACTCAGTACTGAAGTTTCAGTAAGATTCTGGGCCTTTGGCCTTGACTCCCCTATTTCCAGCCCATAATTAGAGAAAAAGTGATCAAGAAAATGGGAAAAGGGATTGACTTCTCTGTTCTTTCCTTATATTTTGGCCCATTAAACCATATATTCTACACAGAGACCCGACGTACACACACAAAATGCATGATGATATAGTACAACACCCTTCTGTCCTTCAAAGACGAGGGATCCTGGTATGGGAGACGTTTGTCTCAATTCTTCATTTGTGTAGTTCTGTTAAAATGCCAACCCTTCCCTCTCGCTTTTTAATGGTAACAGTGGTACAAAGCTGAGCCACTTCTAAGACTCTCATTCTTAAGTTGGTAACTAGACGAATGGCTAACTTCTTTCAGAGAATAACTTAGATTGACCACCTTGCTGTATTCGTTCTCAAACTGGTCCCTGCAGTTTTAGTTGCAAACATAACATTACAATTCATTAAGAAAGCAGATTAACTGTATTTAATTCATTCCTCTTCACACAATTCAAATTTTACACGATCAAAGGTGGGGGATGCTTTTGACCTAAACACACAGGTTATCATTGACAATTATAAAAATAATGCTAGAGTATTTTGCATTTGAAACTTAATTTTTAAAGACTGCTCATAGTATGTAAGCAGTAATCTCAACTCAGAAATTACCAGATCATTACAGATTTTAAAATAAGCTCATGCTGTAATACAAACCCATTTTCCTTCGTAGCTCTATTTTAAAGTAATGCCAATAAATTTGTAAATGTCTTCTGTCAATGCACTAGAAAAGGAAGAAGAATGAGCCTATACTTCAGAAACCCAGATGCTGGATTACTAGATGTCACTTTCACAGACAATTTCACAATTGTCCAAATGAAGGACGATGCTTGTCAAGAACAGAAACCACACGTCACCGGAGTCGTTCTTACCATGACGATGTCTCCCGGCTGGATTGTGATCTCATCATGACTTCTGGACTCAAAGGGATACAGCGCTCGATAATACACCACTTTTACATTCTCCTGGGTAGAGATTGTGAGCGGGCCTTTTTCTGTTCACAAAAAAGGGGGGTGGGGCAGAAATGGCAAAAAATAAAATATTACACAGAACACAAACGCATGACAACAAGCCAAACAACTGACATCGCTCTACTGCCTACCTCAACACCCGAACAACCCCATTCCGGGGATTTCCAGCACACGTACCGAATGTCAAGGGAGCCAAACCTGACGTCACGCCCCAGACCCACCCGAGAGTACTACTGAAGCCTCTACACAAAGGTCGCCCCACGGCCAAGTGCAACGAGGCTGAGGCCCTGGTGTCTGCCGGCTGGCTTGGGCCCCAGCACAGCACATCTGCAAGCAGCACAGCCCTGCCCAACCCAGGCTGTCTGGTACCACAAGGCAGCTCAAATGGGGCCCAAAGTCTGGAGCAGCCAAAAGCAAGTGCATTTGGGAGAGGGCAAAGCAGCACAGCTTTCCACATGAAAAGACATGGGAACAGTGTGGTTCGGCCTCAAATGCAGCCCTAGAAAACCCAGGAGCCGATTTCACCAAGAGGAGTTACTGATAATCTCTGGTGAAGTAGGGAGATGAGCCTAAGGACAGGTCCTAGATGAAGATAATTTAGATTTTAAATGAAATAAAATTTTTTTTAATTTTTTTTAAAGATTTTATTTATTTTTTAGACAGAGGGGAAGGGAGGGAGACAGAGAGGGAGAGAAACAGCAATGTATGGTTGCCTCTCACATGGCCCTCACGGGGACCTGGCCCGCAACCCAGGCATGTGCCCTGACGGGGAATCGAACCGGGACCCTCTGGTTCCCAGCCCGCGCTCAATCCATTGAGCTACACCAGCCAGGGCTAAATGAAATAAAATTTTAAACATGCATGCAAGCAGAGGACAGTCTGGACTCCGGTCAACAATGACCAATCACGGCCCTCTGAACTGCTTTCCCAAGCCCTCTTACAAGTCACTCTCTCTGGAAGCAGAAAGAGGGAGATGCTATGCCCCTGTGGTCTGGAAACTGGCCGCCGGGCAGACTTCCCCACTGACCGAAGGAAAAAAGCCTTATACTAGGAGGAAACAGAAGGAACTTAAACTAACCGCCTAAGATCAAATCATGGAAAAATGATTTTCGTATCAAGACAGTATGAAAACATCTATTTGCCTCCGTCCGGCCCGGCACCCTGGTGTGGTTCTGGTGACTCTCTCTGGGAGGGCACCCCAGCTCAGGGCCCGCACTCCCACCCCCGCCCACCGTGCCGGCAGGGGGCGGGCCTTTACAGAACAGCGCGTCCTGTCTTTTTCGTCCGTATACCAGTAAACAGCACGCTGATGATCAAACAAACGAAGTCAGTCTGGTTCCCTACACAGGGAAAAGGGCGATCACTTTGTTCAGCCATGTGGTATCCGCAAAGCAGTGCGACGTTATACAGCCACATGAGACTTTTAAAAATACATCTTAGTTTGCATCTGATGTAAGGGTGTTTTCTAGCAATTTCAAAGTTTTCCACTCATCATTACTTAATGAGGAAATTTATGATCAAAGGGCAAAAACCAGTTACACCCTTCAAAAGGTGAAGACTACCGTTTTATGCAGGGCAACCTGGAGCTAGTGAGTGTCACGTCGGTACAGGCACACCGGAGAGGTACCGCTTCCTGCTCTCGAAAGAGCCCAGGAATTCCCAGAGACAATAACTGGAGAACTGGAGAGGCAGCGGCAGCATTAGGGCCCCTGCTGGAACCCAGGTGTCTGAGTGACGCCTGGTAATGAAATGCATGCGCTGTCGGCGGCCAAAGACTTCTGAGGCCAGTGTAATGGCAGCCACAGGTTGGCACGATGGTGGCAGAATTAAACAGAGCCTGATAACCCTACAGAATGAACAGCTGCCCTGTCCCAAAAAAGAAGTGTGACATTGTCACCTCTATTAATATAGCTAGGACAGGGCCTGCTTACACAGGGAAATTCTCAGAAGGAGGTGAGAGAGAAGGTGACGTATTTCCTAGAACAGTTTGGCCCCGCGTACCTGCGGTGGACCAGGGCGCGTGGACAGCCGGCTTAGCAGGTTCGTGGTGCTGCGGGAGGAGCCGGCCCAGCTTGTCCTGCGCTTCCTGTCTGCCTCTGTCTTCGCCGTCCTTCTTTCTGGCGCTCTCCTCCCTTCTGAGCTTTTCCTCCTCGTGGAGCTTCCTCGGCCGCGGACGCTCGTCATCCTGCTGCACGTGCTCCAGGCACTGCCTGTCCCTCTCCTGAGCTCGCCTGTCAACAACATGCTCGGTTACGGCAAGGAAGCAACCCCAAGTCAGCACAGCAACCGCTCCGCCCGGTCCATGGGACGCTCCAGACCTTCAGACGGAGGGCCCTGAATCGATGAAACAGAGGCTCTCAGGGCCCCTGGTCTGAGTAGGATGAAACCACGCGATTCAGAGAAACACGGAAAGCATTTCTGATGTAGCTTATCAAATGATTAGAATAATATCAAAAGTACTTCTCAATTTTAAAGCTGGCATATAACTGCAAAACAACAAAGCCATAACACAAGTGGGGACATGGCTTCCATGAAGAGAAAGGGCACCCCGTACCGAAGTAACACACTGCCCCTGCACGTCCACGAGCAACGGGATAACTGAGGGCACATCGCGTTTAACGCACACAAGAGCTCCCCAGCGTGAGGCTGAGAGCAGTGGATCATTTTGAGCCCTTGAGGTAGCGACCATCCACCATAAGCAGTGACTCCTGAAGCGTTACTGAATCTAACTACTTCGTGTTTGTTTTTCAAAGCAGCTGACACAAAGTAATCATTGCAATTAAATGTAGGCCTTGAAAATTATGAAGTCCTCAGCCTGGAACTCAAAGGAAAAGACTGGGAATGATTTCTCTCTTGTTCCATAAAATCAGAAAATACTTTAAATGCACACTTTAGGGGAGGGAGAAATAAAGAGACAAACATTGATGTACAAGAGAAACACCAATCGGCTGCCTCTCACACACACCCATCCGGGGACCTGGCCTGCACTCCAGGCATGTGCCCTGACTGGGAATTGAACCGGCGATCTTTTGGTTTGCAGGAAGATGCCCAACCCGCTGAGGTACACTGGTCAGGGCTAAATGCACACTTTAAATGAAACTAATATGCATTAATAAATGATTATAAATGTGCTGTTAGTAACTACGTTTTTTATTAACTACGTTTACCCTCACACCAGGTAGGCAGGTCCTATTACATCACCCATGTCGTGCAGATGAAGAGCATGAGGCAGAGATACTAAATGACTGTCGGAAGTCCCACAGCCACAACTGCGGGGTTCAATCCCAGAGTCCACACCCTGACCACTGTCCTGTGACATGGCCACCATACAAAGGTCACCTCCTAGAATCAGGAAACCCCCAATGGAACACAACACAAGCAAATAAAACTTTTATCCTCCATTTAAAAAATATTATGCTTATTTCTACTCCATATCAATAGGAAAATTTAGTGTAGTAGAATTCTTTTTAACTTAAACATTTTACTTGTAATTTTTAAAAAAGATTTTATTTATTTTTAGAGAGAGAGGAAGGGAGGGAGAAAGAGAGAGAGAGAGAAACATCAATGTGGGGTTGCCTCTCATGCACCCCCAACTGGGGACCTGACCAACATCCCAGACATGTGCCCTGACTGGGAATCCACCGAAGACCCTTTGCTTCGCAGGCTGGTGCTCAATCCACCAAGCCACACCAGCCAGGGCTTACTTACAATTTTTAAACCATTTTAAGAAAGCAGAAAAAAAAATTTTGGAGAGGTAGGGGTGGTAAATTGTTACAACAACAAAACACAAAAAAATCTGCTTTAACGTTTTCTTCTAATAAGATCAGTCACCATTTACAGAGCATAGCCATGTAGTTTCTAAAGTTACATCCTAGACACTATTTATCACATAACTAAATTTAACCTTTCCGTATTACAGCATTTTGTGTTATTTCTACTCTGCAGGAATGTGAAAGTTCAGTGTAGCACACAGTGTGTGTACTGAAGGCATTTTATAAACTCAGAAGGTAAGAAAAAGACGGAGTTAATCAGCACATCCAAGGAATTAATCCTTGCTACATAATCCTAATCCTACTTCCCAAGGACACCATAAAACTGTCCTTTAAATTGGTTTGAGACCCTATCCACCTACCCACTGGCATGAAAACAAACAAACAAGCAAACAAAATACCCAAAGCACCAGACCGAGACCACCACACAGACCCATGATCTAAAACAGGGCCCCCTCTGGGCGGTTTAACTCGCTGAAGTCAGTGACCTACCTAAATTATCTGCTTCTTCACCTTTTTAGTCTGATTTCGGTCATCAAATTTTATAATTTATACTACATCATGGGGACTTTTGGTCATTTTTGTTTCTTAGTGTCTAATTTATTTTTATTTATTTTTTATTTAATCAAAAATTACAATGAAGTATTTTTTTCTATTACCATTTAGCACCCTTATATCCTCCTCCTTGCTTAAGTGTCTAAAATTAATAAAATTTAAAAAGCAAATATCCAAGGACAAAATCAGACACACCACAAGTTTAAAATCTGTCTACAATCTATTGCAGAAAGTTACGAATAAAAACCACAAACACAAACATTCAAACAAAAACGAGTCTGTATCCTAAGCAGCAGCAGCAAATGTTCTTCTGTACTCAGGTTTAATCTGCAGTTGAAGAAAGAAGAAAGGAGAGTCTTTCCGGAGAAACCCTGTGTGCCCCCCCCCCCCCGCCCGCCCCCTCTGGCCGCTACTGCTATTAAAAGGCTGTGAACTGGAAAAGCATTTTGGTCATTGGCATGCGAATGAGCGCACCAAGTGCCCCAGTTTCCTCGGATAATTCCATTTATCGGCATACTAGTGACTTAGGTGAGCTCTGGGAACCAACCAAAAACTTCAGGGGTGCTGACATGTACAAAGATTTACACGCACACGTGCTTGTGCAGACACGTACGCCTGGGGCCGAGGCTCTCTCTGCTGCAGAAAGCCGGCGGAGAAGCCAGGCAAAGACAGTGACTCACAACTCACGGCTCCTTCCACATGGGTCCGCAGCCGCTGGAAAGACTCACCTTTGGGCTTCTTCCTTTTGTTTTTCTAGTTCGATGATCCTTCGCTCCTGTTCTTTCTGCTTCAGCCTCTCAGCCTCTATGGACTTTTGTTTCTGGAACTGCTGCTTATTGTGTATTTCTCTTAGTTCCTATACATAACGAAAGAACAGGTGATGCATGAAGGGACAGGCATGCCGCAGTCTGTCTACAAGCACCGGCAATTCACAGTGGAGAAGCCTAGACACTCAGGAGATAACATTTCGGATTTGAAAAACGTTCAGCAGACACGTTGACACGACTGATCTTCAACAGCTGAGCAGGACCTCACTGCAGCGAGCCCCCCACAGGCACCACTTTCCACAAGGGGCCGGTGAAGGGCATTAGAAGCTATACTGCCCAAGACTCAGAAGTAATACAATGGTTTTAAGACATAGTGACGATCACGAATAAAATGCTGGGATCTTTCTGAGAATGAATCAACACCAGCCTCTACTGACTTTGAAAATACACACACCTCTGCTCATACTATCTCCATTAAAATCTCACCTCCTTCTGCTATGCTGCCTTCTAGCAAATGGACATGCCTCTGCTCCACAACCTGCCTCCTCCCCGACCCAGGGTCGGTCTGTCTTCACACCGCCTCTTTCAGAGCAACTTCTCTTACTGAAGCCACGTGTGAAGTTCTCGGCTGCCACACGCTGAACCAGCAGTCAGGTGGAAAATAAGAAGGGATGATTTCATGATCACTGCCTCGGACCCCATATCCCCATTGGAATTCAGCCCCAGGAACGACAGGAACTTCCTCCACAGGCTACTGAAAATACCGTGCATTTTATGGTATGTCAAATATTCAAGTCAGAAGTTTAAACAATTACAAATATAAAGAACAAAGAAGTGCCAGGTAAGGGGAAACTCTGGGATACCACAGGAACCAAATGGTCACTATCAAGTTCAGTCACCAGAATGCCTCTTACTGTGTCAACAATAATCCAGTGAGCTGAAGTATCCAGCAGAGCCAAGAGTAGGTTCCAGCTGACCTCTTGGTCTGACTAACTAGGGTCAGTCCCACCAGTGGACAGCCCAGGGGTCCACATGGTGAGATATAAGAACTAAGACCTGCCCTGTGTGCTCACTTTGCTCACTGGCAAGTTCACATCAGTAGGTTTCCTCCTGCTTTAAGTTCTGACCTTTGGATTCATTCAGAGGTTGAACCACAAGGACAAAGAAAGTATCTGTAGAAGATCACTGTTGAAATGCACTTACTCCTCCAGAACAGTCGAGTGTTAGACTAACCTTTTCCTACTCACTAGACAGTTCTTAAGAAAAAGTTTGTACACCATGAGTGACTTTGAGAGATCCTAAAAGTGATCAATGAGATACAAGAAAAAGTTTAACTGGAGATCAGGATGTCAGAGGCAAAGAGGTCCTGGGAGACAGGGGCTGAGGGGAGGGGGGCACCAGAGAGAGGGGAAAGGAAGGGGCTTCAGTGGGCAACCAGCAGATGGGGACTACCCGGGCAGGAGACTGCGGGAAGAGGCGACTCTGTAACGCACACACTGGTGAACTGTTCCCTAGGGCAGCAGCCCTGGGCACTTGACTTCCAAATGATGAAGGGTACCTGGGACAGGAGCTCAGCTAGGGACGGGGCACGGAGGGCCGAGAATGAGACTGGAAAGTGATGATGAAGCCTCACTCTGACAGTTTAAAGTTCTAAGAGGCATCAAAATCAACACCAGAAAAGAGAATTCCATTGTGCATTATCTTTCTCACTCCACTCCACGGGATGTAAAACTTTAATGTGTTTAAAAACTCAGCAGTATTGCTTTTCATAGGAATTTGGAATCAAGCATAAATAGTATTCTCTAATAACGTAAGTAAAAAATGTGATTACTATTTTGAATTTGATATTTCAGAAATAGATAAAACGGGCCGATTCCTGTTGTTGGCATAAGCCCCCTTGAGCCCCCTTGGTCCAAGTTAATAAATATCTCTACGTGAAAAGGGAACTGCAGCGGAGTGACATCACACCAGCTTTCCGGTGCTGAGACGGGACACAAGTCAGCACCCGCATAGACCCGGCGCCAGCTCGTCCACTGTCAGCCCAGAGGCGAAGGCCCTTTCGTGGAAAGGTGAGAAGTGACGGAAAGATTCACTTCATTTCCTATCTTAAAATTTCATCTTCAACCATAAAAAAGCTTTAAATAGAAAGAATAATGTACAGAAATAGACTATAATTAGGAGATATTGAACTGGGAACAAAGAGACCTGGATTCTAATCCCAGGTTCCTGACGTGGGCCAGAGCAGCAGATCTGCAGGTTTTCTTTTCGCTTTAAGATCTGGTAAGTACTTAGACAATGTTTCATTATAAGAAAGTCTATTCTTTATTTCAGGTGTCTCTTTTACTTAGGGTTTTATTCTTATTGCAGGAATAAACCAAAAAGGCATAACCAGTGAGCAAAGAAACTCTGAGCTAAAATTCGATACAGAGGAGTAGGAAATAAGAGGAGAGGAATAAAATTTCAGTCTGATGGTCAGGGACCTGATTATGCATCTAAAATGAAAAGTTACTTTATCCAGGAAAAACGTGTTGTTTTTTTTTTTTTTAATTTT
The DNA here is from genome assembly GCA_004026765.1 of Micronycteris hirsuta. Lineage (NCBI taxonomy): Eukaryota > Metazoa > Chordata > Mammalia > Chiroptera > Phyllostomidae > Micronycteris > Micronycteris hirsuta. Next base: position 5,974 of record PVJI01005261.1, on the reverse strand, counting down.
TTTTAAATATTTTTTTAATTTATTTATTTTAGAGAGAGGAAGGGAGATAGACAGAGAAGGAGAGAAACAGCAATGTATGGTTGCCTCTCACATGGCCCTCACTGGGGACCCGGCCTGCAACCCAGGCATGTGCCCTGACGGGGAATCGAACCGGGACCCTCTGATTCCCAGCCCGCGCTCAATCCACTGAGCTACGCCAGCCAGGGCAGGAAAAACGTTTTTATAGGTAGAGTGATATTCAAAATATTTACCAGCAGGTGCTGCGTAAGCACTCGCCACTGAGGTGGACACCGGCCGAGCTGAACCATGCACTGGGTAGACCCTGCGCACAAATGCAGGTTTTCCTTTTCATCAGAGAATTACAGTGAACGTCTCCTTCCTGCCCCAGTCTATAGCAGCTGGAAGCTGAATTACAGATCAGTAATTATGACACAAAGTCAAGCCGTTTGGAAGTAAAGCCAGTCACATATGAGGAGGCACTATAAAATGAGAAGCACGTCCTGACCAGTGTGGCTCAGTGGGTTGAGCATCATCCGCAAAGCAAGCATCAGTTTCCAGTCAGGGCACACACCCAAGTTGTGGTTCGGTTCCTAGTTGGGATACGTATGAGAAGCAACCAATTGATGTTTCTCCCTCACATCAATGTTTCTATCTCTCACTCCCTTCTCCTCTCTCTAAAAATAAATAAATAAATATATAAAATGAAAAGTAGTAAGAAGTGAATTTAAAGAATCTATAGAAAAAAATCATGCTGATGAGACAGTTCAACAAACAATTGTAGAAGTATCAAATACAGGAAAGAAGGTACTTAAAAACTTTAAAGCACATTTATCTTCTAGTACAGCAGCATTACGGGACAGGCTGAACCTATCTTTGGAACTGTCTAAAGAAGTTGCAGCTTCAAGTACCTCCAAGGAATTGCGGCGTGCCAGAGCCATGAAAGAACAGATGTCAAATACAGCAGCAGGTGGCTCTGGCATCTTATGATCGAGATTTAAAGACTGCGAAATTTTTCTATCATTTCCTTCATCCCGTCTGCTGGGACAGATCACTGGTTGTAAGACAAGATGACACGAATAGGCAGGCATTCATGGTCTTCTCCTTTCTTGGACTTCAGAGTTTAAGATGGCATGAACCAAAATATGCAGAAAATCTATGATTCTTAAGTTGACATCTTTTTTAAAAAGTTGAACTTATGAGAAGGCAATCTATAAAATGTAGGTATATGTACTAAAAACTAGTTAATGACTTGCCTGCCAGTGCCTGACAAGGAATTTGAGTGCAATGGCAGTTATTTAAAAATGCCCTTTGATTTCTCTCAGGGGAGACATTTTCAAGGTGACAAACCAATCTGGAGTCATTACATTTTCTGTTTAGGAAACGAAAGACCTATTGGGAGAAGTAGCTGAGAAAAGCGTCACACACCAATTTGATCTACTTCTCCTGGTGGTCAGCCTCATTAAAGCAATCCTGAAAATTCCATTGCATCTTGTCACAATTATTTCTCTATTACAACTAAATAAAAACAGACATACTAAGAAATTACTAAGACTCAAAACTCAGTGTCTCGCTGGCACTTCTTCCTAAAACCACCTGGTGCTTTCTCACACCACAACTTACTGCATGTTGTTCAATAACAACAACTTATTTCTAGGCTGGGTGTTTCTCTAACAATATGTGGTTTCAAGTGTGTACCTGAGTTGATTTTTCTTCTGTTCACAGGTATGGTATGTTTTACACTAGATATAGTGTGTAATAATTTAATATTATCTCCTAATAAAGTATAATACCCTTCTTAAGGAAAAAAGAAATGATTAAACAAGCATTCACGAAGTTTTAGCTACATGTTACAAACAAAAATATGAGAAAGATAAAACTTCTATAAAATGTGTAGTACATATAAATCAAGATTTTTATCACCAATAATATCTACAGAATTGTATGATACAGCAGAGTTTCTTAACGAGGGTCTATGAATTAGTTTTGGGCCCACAAACACTATTGAATTGCATGCAAAATGGGCATACATGGGCATTTTTCTGGCAGAGAAGCCTTGATCCTCAAAGTGGGTCCTTGATCAGATTATGAACCACAATAAGAAAATGACTGGCAAATAAAGATTCTGTCTGTGTTAAGATAAACGACAATCAGCTTGCTTTCAACTTTGTTCCTTCAACCGAAGAGGAAAAAGTCACTATTTCCCCTGAGGAATTAAGATACTATCACTAAAAAAAAAAAGATATTATCACCATAAAACATCTTTGGCCATCTTTGGTATACTGCCAAAGTACTTCTAAAGCAATATGCTTGACAAATTAAACACTCAAGAAGACAGCCCTGGCTGGTGTGGCTCAATGGCCGGCGCCTGTGAACCAGAGGGTTGCTGGTTCAGCTCCCAGTCAGGGCACAGGCCTGGGTTGCGGGCCAGGTCCTCAGTAGGGGGTGTGTGTGATGCAACCACACATTGATGTTTCTCTTCCTCTCTTCCTCCCCCTCTCTAAAAAATAAAATAAATAAAATCTTAAAAATAAAAAAGAAGATGCCCGGAGAACATGACTCATTTTCAAGTTCACTGAAGCCAGTTGTTCCATGGCTTTGCCAGGGCCACAGAATCACCTGACTTAAAAGCTGTTTCTCCTTCATCTGATTTTAGAGAAACTCACAAATAGATGTATTGCGTGAAGTGACATTACTTGAAATGTAATGAAGCATCCATGTGAACAGTATGATAGGATCCCTTTTCATAAACATTACTTTGCATAAATGCTTGTAAAGAGAGAGAAAATAGCGATAAGGGGCCTATGAAAGAACAGCAGTTAATGAAAATTTACTGCTAATCTGGCTGTGTAACTCTGCTTCTGGTTTTCGCCTCTGGCTGTCTCAGAAAGGAGAGACAAAAACCAACAGACCCTACTTAGTTAGAATTCATGAACATACACTGTAAATCAATAAGGACACATCTATTGTATCTATAATAATCTTCTTTAGTGTTCACATTGAACCGACCTCACAGGAAACAAATCTAGGCACCCGCATCAGAAACACCAGGTACTGCTTTGTCTAACCCTAATGCCTACAGAGAAGTGCCTTTATGTAAACAAACATCACTTATTTCTCACCCAGGGATGTTAAGTAACACAAAATAGCAAAATTTTTAAAAGGCCTTTTGAGTCTTAAATGACAGTAATTTATCCGAGTTACGTGGTTGTAAAACAAATTAAAGCTATTTTTAAAAGCCAATCACCAAACCCAGTGAGGACAGGGGAACTTGTACCTGTGTGGAAAAATATGAAAACTAAGTATTTCAAAACATAGAAATTATAGCAAAATGAAGGTAAATTGACATTCTATTTACCACAAAATTTTAAAATTTATTCATTCTTGATACCTTAGAAGTAGGAGTATAAAAAATGTATTGATTGGTTACTTAAATTCCAAGGAGTATACTAATATTTTTTTTTAAAGATTTTATTTATTTATTTTTCAGAGAGAGGAGAAGGGAGGGAGAAAGAGCAATGTATGGTTGCCTCTCACATGGCCCTCACAGGGGACCTGGCCCACAACCCAGGCATGTGCCCCGACTGGGAATCGAACCGGGACCCTCTGGTTCCCAGCCCGCGCTCAATCCACTGAGCCACACCAGCCGGGCGGTATACTAATATTTAAAGAAATGTTGAAATGTTACTTCTAAATCTGAAGTCAATAGCCAGCCGAATAGAAGTCCAGTTCCCACAGCACAGGCTGGAGCTGATGCACCCTCGGTGCCCCGGGAGAGCCAGAGAGGAATGCACTTCAGCCTGTGGGCCTGGGCGTGGGCCGGGGTCAGGAAACAGGTGGGCACAAAGGGAACAGAGCTAGAAAATCCTGTCTCTAGGCAACAGGAATAGCTAATTAAGAATCTCCTCTCATGTCTCTCTTATATTACCAGAAAGAGGAAACTGACTCCATTTTGTCCTGAAAAATCTGAGTTTCCCCAAAATGTCTTAGCTTTATTTACAAAGCAATACCCCGCTATTTTAAATGCGTGTCATTCTAAAGGACACAACTGTCGGAGGTCTGGCTCGTCTACTGGTATGGCACAGACTCTAACACATAACATCTGTTAGCTATTTTCAGTCTTGGGAGTGTTCTGATTATTTTTCTACGTTCAAGGAATCTGTATAAAGTTTCTGCACTCACAAGTCACTACTGAATGAGAGAGAATTTTATTACTTCTGTGCAGAAGAGGTCTTTTCAAAATCAATCATACAGATAAAAATAAAATGTAATCTTGAACAAAATAAGACGGTAAACCATGAAACAGCCAAACATTCCACTGATAAGAGAAAGCGATGTCGTTATTTGAATTCACAGCGACTTCTCTGCTGCCTCTGCACGTCCTTTCTGGATGTTTTCCTTTCCTTCATTGTCTCCCTCAGCATGCACTTCCCCCCTAACTTCTATTCTGTTCTGCAGCTCTTTCTCCAGCTCTTTTCTTTTCTCCTGCTTGCTAAACACTTAGTCTTTCCTGCCTTCACAATGAATGAGCCCTCCATGAAAGCAAGTGTCCGAAACCAAGAGTATACAAGCCTTAGTTAAGCCAAGAACCTTTGTCACTATAAGTGACAATATTGTGTCAACAACTGAATTCCTAGGAGCAATTTCTAGGACATATATAATTATAGGCAGAACTTTTGTTTCTAATAGCCTCTTACATTTAACTTAAGAAGCCTGGACTTCCCAAGTATATTAAGGAATGTAATTCTTAATTCTGAATTTGCCCTAAATATTCAAATTTTGCTAAGAAATAAAATACTGTCCACTTTTACAACAGTATACCGACTATAATACTGTTTCCCATAGGATGGACATGCGCACACGGACACAAATGATTACTGAGCGGTCTCTTTCGATTTCTGCAGCCGAGTGGCAAATGCAGTGATCGACAATGCTTGTCATGAAGACAAGACTACAGTATACTGTACACCACCCAGCTTATAATTAGGAACTTTCACCATCACACACATAATCTGTCGAGAGGAAAGATTTACTCATACGTGACAATTAATAATAACTAACGATTATTAACTTTTACAAAGAAAGCTCAGCACGCAGTGGTCAGTGCTGTCTCACACACTGAGCACTCATCTATGAGGGGAAACTGAGGCACGGAGCTAGAGGTGGTTCATCATCCTCAGCCAGAGAAGGATGTGCATTGTCTGCGCAGGGCACAGAGACCCTTAGAAAGAGGTCTCAGTGGATGGCGCAGCCCTGGGCGATGGCCAGGCACTGCAACACTGCCTCCTCCACGGCCGCGGACTGGAAGAAAGAAACGCTCAGCCAGAAATGCCATTCCCATCGGGACCAGTCCAGCACAGTGACTAGACAGGTGCCAACAAGGTCTCAACTTTTCACCATGAAACACAACCCCTAGTCTCTGCAGGGTGGACCCTCTTTACTGGCACCCATCCAGTGCAGCCTTGAAAGCTGTAAGCTATACTTTATGCTGCTGCTCTACATAGTGAAGATGTTAAAATACAGAATTTCTAGGCTATCAGTACCAAAGAAAACTGTCACAGAAACTAGAAACACTGCCAAGGGCAAGGTGACATAAGGTGCTACTGTCCAAAAACCCAGGTAATGTTACTTGATACCTGTTCAAATCATAATTTTACACCTGTAGCTAAGCGCTGTATGTAAGAACAACAATTATTAAAACGACTCTGTACTGTTTAGACACACAGATTCTCCAAAGTATGTTGAGTTTTGATTTTCCTGTAAAATTAGGTAAGAAGAGCCCGGCTGGTGTAGCTCAGTGGATTGAGCGCGGGCTGGGAACCAGAGGGTCCCGGTTCGATTCCCAGTCGGGGCACATGCCTGGGTTGCAGGCCAGGTCCCCAGTGAGGGCCATGTGAGAGGCAACCATACATTGCTCTTTCTCCCTCCCTTCTCCTCTCTCTGAAAATAAATAAATAAAATCTTAAAAAAAAAAAAA
>PVJI01005260.1:0-98461 GCA_004026765.1 Micronycteris hirsuta | reverse complement strand
GTGTTGGGAGATCTGGACGGCTACATGCAAAAAAATGAAACTCGATAACCAACTTACACCATACACAAAAATAAATTCAAGGTGGATAAAAGACTTAACTATAAGTCGTGACACCATAAAATCCTAGAGGAAAACACTAGCAGGAAAATCTCAGACATTCCACGCAGCAACATCTTCACCGATATGTCCCCTAAAGCAAGGAACATAAAGGAAATAATAAACATATGGGACCTCATCAAATTAAAAAGCTTCTGCACAGCTAAAGAAATAGAATTAAAATGAAAAGAGAACCAACTATATGAGAAAACATATTTGCCAATGATACCTCAGACAAGGGTTTGATATCCAAAATATATAAAGAACTCACATAACTCTACTCCAGGAAGACCAAAAAAAACAATTAAAAAATGGGCAAAAGACTTGAACAGACACTTCTTCAAGGAGGACATACAGAGGGCCCAGAGACATATGAAAAGATGTTCAGCATCACTAGTCATCAGAGAGATGCAAATTAAAACCACAATGAGATACCACCTCACACCATTGAGAACGGACGTCATAAACAAATCAACAAACAAGTGTTAGAGGGGATGTGGAGAAAAGGGAACCCTACTGCACTGCTGGTGGGAATGCAGACTGGTGAAGCCACTGTGGAAAACAGTATGGAATTTCCTCAGAAAACTAAAAATGGAACTGACTTTTGACCCAGCCATTCCACTGCTGGCATTATATCCTAAGAGCCCTAAACACCAATCCCAAAGAACCTATGCACCCCAAGGTTCATAGTAGCACAATTTACAATAGCCAAGTGCTGGAAGCAGCCTAAGTGCCCATCAGTAAATGAGTGGATAAAAACACTATGGTACATTTACACAATGGAATTCTACGCAGCAGAGAGAAAGAAGGAGCTCCTACCCTTTTTGACTGCATGGATGGAACTGGAGAGCATTATGCTAAGTGAAATAAGCCAGGCGGTGAAAGATAAATACCATATGATCTCACCTTTAACTGGAACATAATCAACAAAAGAAGAAAGCAAATAAAATATAATCAGAGACATTGAAATTAATAACAATCTAACAATAGCCAGAGGGGAGGGGGGAGAGGATAATGGGGGGAAAGGTTTTCAGGAACTACTATAAAGAACACATAGACAAAACCAAGGGAGAGGGCGGAAGCAAGGGAGGGAGGTGGGTTTGGCTGGGGTTGGGGGAGTGGCGGGGGGAAATGTAGACAACTGTAATTGAACAATAAAGTAATTTTTTAAAAAAAGAATTTTAGTTGCCTTATTGCACTTATTTAAATGGAAATCATGGCAGGTGACAGGCATATGCAGGCCCTGCCCTCTAGTGGCTTACAAATTAAATGAGTTATTTTGTTTTATATTGGTTTACTCTGATACATTGTTTAACAAATTGTGAAAAAGTTGGAGACTACCTAGAGCAGGCGTGTCAAACTCATTTTCACCAGGGGCCACTTCAGCCTCGCAGTTACGGTCAAAGGGCTGAAATAATCTTAGGACTATATAAACGTAAATACTCCTTAACCGTTAAGGAGTTGAAATTACATTTGGCTCATACAAAGCATTTCATGGAAAGCAAGTCGGAAGCGGTCCCCAGGTAAACTGACACCACATGAAGTTGCTCTGTCTAGGGGGAGAACAGAGAATCTACTTTCCATCTAGGAAAGAATCTAAGGTGTCCATAAACAGTCTTAAAAAATCAGAGGAGAATTGGGATCATAATTGACACCTTGCAGACTAAAGACATTTTATAACATATATTCTATTCATAAGATTCTATATTGCTAGGGGTAACCAAATTCTTGTTTGAAAACCAAGCCCTATCTAAATTTCTGTTCAGAAATTTGAAACTTCTAAGAAGTTTTCTTTTCCCGATCATTTCATGAATATACCTTGGATTTTTTCTGTTATAGAAATGTTAAGTTACATTGACACAAGAAAGAGTATAGTAAAAATTAGATTTTTAATGGGACATTTTTCCTAACATATTGCTTCACCCTAAAATAAAAAACTGGGGAACCACACATTAATCCCAGATTCTGCCCTTGTCTGCTCTTCCCTGTCATCCTGGTTCATTCCCATGTGACACAGAGACCATGCTTTATTTATTTTTATATATCACATTGCTTTGTGTAACTTAGAATTCTAGTTCAAAAGATATGTCACAACGGATTAGCTTTCTTGATAAAATGTTGAAGAATTATTGTCAAATAGGTGTGTTTCAGGAAAGCAAAAAAGAACATTTACAGCATTTTTCAACTTTATTTTTTAACATAACTCATAATAAGAAATACATTTTACATCATAACCACCATATACATATAAACAAATGTATATATCTCGCGAAAACAAAAGTTATAATTAAAACACAACTTACCCTCTACATGGCTCATGCCTTTGATTATTTTCTATTCTATTTTATTTTTTTAAATGCCGGTCATGACTCATTAGCAGATTTCATGACAACTAATGGGTTGTGACCCACAGTGTGAAAAATATTTATTTAGAAAACTATCTTCTGGAAACAAATATGAAAGCAATCAGTAAGCAAAATGAGCTAGAAAAAGAAGCTTTAAAACAATGGTTACTTACATGGTTGATGCCAACACAACACTGAGTGGCATCTGTTGAGAGAACGGGAGGAAAGGCCTGGGGAGAAAGGAAAGCAGGAACACGTGAGACTCCCTGACCGTGGGCCCTGGGAGCGCTCTCGCAACTTTAACATTGCCGAGCTTGAACACCCTGTACATCAGCAGTCTTCAAACTCCTGGCACAAACAGAATCACTAGGGAGTGCGGTGATTCTTGTTAAAATGCAAATTCCCCAGTCCAGCCAGGAGATTCAGTAGACACATGGCAGAGCCTATGAATCGGCACTTCGAACAATCACTCCAGTGTTTTCCCGGAGCTGGGAAACAAGCTGCACTTCCACGGCAGAGCCCGTGGGCTTCAGCTGCTCACTGGCTCCCAGAAGCTTCTCAAGTTCCCTAAGGCATTCTGATATTCCCAATGATTTAGTCTTAAAAAGTTCTATCCAAAAGTTTAGGGACTGTGTATACTACGTTAAGAATTTCACATTTCTCGGAAAAAGTCAGCATCATAAAATTTCCATGAGGAATTTGCTCATAAATAGTCATGTGAATTACAAATTTACTTTCTCAAGGAAGCATATGTAGATATAATACTCATACTATTTTTCTAATTCAGATAAGACTTACAGGGAAATCCTCATCTTATTTTAATTTGATCAGAGGATTATCTCATGAGTATCAATGACAAATGAATCAAAGTGAATCTTTGACCACGTTAGTTTTGGTGACATTCACACAGAGAGAGCAAATGTCATCTGCTCATTTTTAACAATCTTCCCTGCACTAGGACTGTCGTGCTGTCTCTGCTACATCTCCCTTCACATGATGACTTCATTTTGTTCTCAAACAACATTCTTATTTGCAATCAAGTACCATGAAGTCAGGGAGACTTAGTTGGAATCCCAGCTCTGCCACTTGCTAACTTACGTGACCTTGGACAATTTATTGCTCCTCTCTTGGTTTTAGCTTCCTTACCGGTAAAGGGGGATACTATATCTATTCTACATTTCTGTTGTGAAAATTAAAAGTATATACATTTAAAGCACTTAAAGTGGTGCCTGGCACACTGCCTGCACTTGGAGATGATGGCTGCCATCATTATCATAGAGAGGTTCACTAATGACATCAGGGCTCATATTCACTAGTAATCATTTTTACCTTTCAAAATATTTATAGCGATTCTTTCCAGTAACATCAGGATCTTCATAAACTTTAGACATCTGAAAAGAAGTGTCAGTTCTAAAATGAAGTAAGAAAACATTAATTCAAATCTAAAATATTTCCAAATATAACTTGTATATAATATTTCTATGTCTATAAAGTAGGAGATAACAAGGGTATTTCAGACTGAGAGCAAAGTCTTCTATGACACATATCTGACTGACCAACAGCTCAGAATAGATATAAGCACTTTCCCTCAGCCAGGAATCCTGGAGCTACCAAGAGGAAGTAAAAGTTAAGCAGAGTCAATTCTCATAGACACAGAGAGCAGACTGACGACTGTCAGAGGGGAGGGGCGCTTGGGAGCTGGTGAAAAAGGTCTCCACCTTCTGTTAAGAAATAAAAGAAATACAAATTGGAAGTTTACAAAATAGTCACAGGGGTGTAAAGTACAGCATAGGTAATATAGTTAATAATATTGTAATAACTATGTATGGTGCCAGATGAGTACTAGAAATATCAGGGGGAGCACTTTGTAAAGTACATGATTATCTAACCACTACGATGTGCACCCAAAATGAATACAAAATAATATTGAATATAAACTAATTGAAAAATAAAATTTAAAGTTCTTTTCAAAATAAATAATTCGATTTATGAAAAGAAAAACAAGAAAAGAGTCAATTTATAAAAATCCCACAATTTAAAAAATGCCTACTTTTAATTAATAGCACATGAGAATAACAAAGTTTTAAAAGACAACTGTTGATCTCTTTTAAATGTAACATTTTAAAACACTAGGTATGAACTTGTAAATAATTAAAACAATAAGTAATTCATGAAACATATCTGAAGATATTTTGGCCACAAGTCTCCAAAACACATTTAGATAGCACCAGAAAATCACACTTCCAATTTCTAAGATGGAGCAAGAAACACCTTTGATGGCAAGTTGTCATTTAATATCTATATTCACTCCAACCTTCTGAGAACACCTGTTAACCAATAAGCATTGCTCCTGAATCAGATTCATTTTGGTCAAAGGGGTTAAGAGAGAGAGAATTTGGGGTCAATTAACCTAGGTAAAGCATCACAATTGTGCATTTTAAAATAAATCAAAAGAAATAAATATTTTTAATAAGAAAAATGCATTCATTAAAAATACGTGTAGCAGCCGAAGCTAGTGGACACTTACACAGCAAGTTGCTGGAGGGCTTCTCTGTGTTTCTCCTCGTGCCCCCTCCACTCCCGACTGACACATGGAGGGACTGGGTCTGCCTTGCTCCAATACAGAGAATGTCTTGGATAATGGATCAGGTTACTGAACATGGTTCGAAACCTGGGAACTTTCATCTAATGTTAACACAGGGAGGCAGGGAGAAAAGGGACAAAATTATACCATCAGATTTTCTAAAGCATTTTACTTATATTGTAAACTTTTTAAAAAGGTACGAAAGAGTATATACGGCATAGAAAGAAGGGTTATTGGTATACGCGTAAAATATCTCTGGAAGAATACTCAAGAAACTAATGACAATGGATAATCATAGAGATGATTCTAACCCTATAGAGGGTTAGAATTTACTTCATACTGTATACGCTTCTATACTTCTTTAATGCTTTTAATACAGACATATATTACTTTTCCCATTGAAATAAATTAGGTTGTAATGAGTATATTATTCATTGGTAATTAATTAATCCTCACATTGGGCTGCAATTATCAAGATGCCTTTGTCCCCTAGTAATCATGGCAAAATAATTTCTGTAGATTTGTTGATGAGTCAACCTGACCAGTGCTGTGAGCCACACTAGGTGGCTCAGGTTCATCAGGCTGCCTCAGTGAATGAATTGGACCTACCAGTCTGCTTCGACTTAAGAATGCTTGCATATTTGCCTGTGCGTGGTCTTTCTCACTTGACACAATAAACAATGGATCTGCAAAATAAACAATAAGATAGTATAAGGAATAGAACAAATCTGGTCCCAGGCTGAGAACAATGCCAAAGCAGAGTAATTTCTTAACTGGAAAATAAATTAGAAAATTTAGATATTGCTTAACTCTGCAACAGCTCATAGCTCTGTTACTCTACCACAATTGAGAGTCTGTTAGATAGATGCTCATTCCAAAGTCAGTTTATAAAACTGGAATGCAAAGAAAGGCCTAACATCTTCTCAAGCACCATAACTAACATGCTTTCTTCTATTCTATGAACAAGCCAGTTTCTGGGTTGAGGAAACCCAGGAAATAGTCCAAGAAGAAAGAACATGTATATGCACACTGTGTCCATTTGCAAGTGAAAGAAACAATAAATTTGTGCACTACCTCCCATATTCAATACACAAGGAAGATACAAACTCTTAACAGAATGTTATCTCTGAATGGGTGAACATGGTAAGAAAATGTCATTCTCTAATAAGAGATAAATAAGGTCAGCTATCGTGCCCTGGCCGGTGTGGATCAGTTTGGTGGAGTGTTGTCCTGCAGCCAAAAGGTTGCAGGTTCGATCCCCACTCTGGGCACATACAGGAGGCAACCAATCAATGTTTCTTCCTCTCTTCCTTCCTCTCTCTTTGAAAGCAATGAAAAAAAAATGTCCTCCAGTGAGGATTAAAAAAAAAGGATCATTACCTTCAGAAATCACTCCTTAAGTTTAAAAGTATGTTAGTGACAGGACTAAGTTATTTCTCCAAAGTTTAACAAAAGATTGATATATTGAGAATAGTATTGAATAAAGGGAAATTTCTATTCATACTCTTGTTTTAAGTCACTTAAGGATAATACTAGGTCTATGGTTGCAATTGTGTTGTTTATCTGAAATTAGTTTAGGCTGCATATCTTCTGAGTCTGAATAATAAATAATAAACCATTCTCCTCTTATTTCAAAACACAGTGTTAAGACATGATATCTATAGAAACATTCTTGCCATCTACAAAAGATAATGACACAATATTGTATGATTTGTGACTACACATTCTGCAACATGTCCTACAACTGTGATTATAATCAGAGCTCCAAAAGCAGTGGAGGGAGCGTTTGAGATCTTGATCCCAAGTGTATGTTGTCAGTTTGGCTCAAATAAACTTACAAAAATTCTAAAAGAAAAAGCAGTAGAAAGGCCTCCAAGATGCCCAAGTAATACAAGTAATAGCAGTCACCAGGTATCACTTATTCACTCCTAAACAGTATTTAAGTGCTTTATATGCAATATTCTACTTAATCTTCACAAAAACCCAGTGAGGTGGGTACTAGGCCTCCATTTTATAGGTGAGGAAAATGAGGCTTCAAGAAGTTAGCAACTTACCGATCGGCAGTTAGGATCTGAACCCCAATCTTTCTGTCTCCCACGCCTAATATTATCAAAAGCCCATGGATTTTATGAGGGAAAATTTCCCATGGAAATCACGAGAGAGCTCCTCAGGCAATTTACCCATATTGTAGAAATAGTTCTAACAAGCCAAGACATAATGGAGTGTTGTCTTGGAATGTTGTCACAACCAAGTAATGGTGAAAGGAAGTGTTTCAAACCCCAAGACATAATGACTACTTTTAGGGGAAAATGTTGTAAATTGCAGATTTTGGAAGGAAAGAAAGGAGAAAGAGCTCAAGATAAACCCCGAACATATTTTTAAATATTTTTGGAAGTTAGGAAAAATATATCATATGTTTAAAAGACTTTAATTATCAGGGCAGTAGTGTAGCTAATAATCCATCAACAAATGTACAGATTCAAGGAAGTGACAAAGTATACTGGGCACTTCAAAGGAGGTACATGATACATAGCATTTACAAAAACAAACAGTGAAATGCATGATGGTATATAAATGATTAGCAGTTAGGATTTATAAAATAATGATGTTAATTGTAAAATATTATACAAATGTAAGGTATTTGAATTTATCTTAATTATTACAGTGACCAGAAAAGTAAAATTACATTTAGTGAGAATGCCCAAGCAAAACTTCCTAGAGGAGCAAAAACCTTGAACAGGCAATTAATTACATTGAAAGGTCATTGGGTTTGAGGGGTGGGGGCAGAGGCAGGGTGAAAGAGCCTGGAAAGGTGTTCATATTTGTATCACACACACCCACCCCACCCAACAACCTATCTTATTTCTCTCCTCAATTTTCAGCTAAGATATACACGGACTCTATGATTGAGCTCTAGGCTAAGAAGTCACAAAGAGTGCCACCCCAGTCCCTGTAATAGTAAAGGAAATCCATGAACAAGTGGCTTTCTGTCAGAAGGAAGAAGGAAGCGTGTACACAGAAAGAAGCAGGGTTAGAGTTGTCAGATAAAACATAGAAAGCCCAGTGAAATTTGAATTTCAGATAAGCAAAGATTAACTTTTCACATAAATATTGGGTTGGCCAAAAGGTCCGTTTAGTTTTTTCCGTAAAATAAAAGACACATTTTTCATTTTCACCAATAACTTTATTGATTTGGATATTTTGAGTACGTTGGCTATCTCCCACGTGGTATAACTTTGATTGTTCTCAATAATGTCTCAATTTGATCGCTATCAACTTCATCTGGTCTACCCAAGCGTGGAGCACCATCCAAGGAGAAATCTCCAGCACGAAACTTCGCAAACCACTTTTGACACGTTCGATCAGTGAGAGCACCTTCTCCACACACTGCACAAATCTTTTTTTGCATTTCGGTTGCATTTTTACCTTTCTTGAAATAATAAAGCATAGTATGCCAAAAATGTTGCTTATTTTTTTCCATCTTCAATATTAAAAGGGCTACACAAAAATTCACCAATTTTGAGAAGTTTTTTTAAATGCATGCTGCTATGACAGCTGTCACACTACAATCTAACCAAATTGTTTTGTGTGAAGTTGAAGACACGATTAGAGCCATCATGCAGAAAAAAACCAAACAAACTTTTTAGTCAACCCAATATGTCCCAAATATTGCATGGGACTAAAAATGTATACCAAAACAGTATTCATTATTTATCTCAAATTCAAATTTCACGATGTGTCTTGTATTTTTATTTGTTAAATCTGCTAACCCTAACAGGGTGAAAGACCATAAAGTCCAAGAAACTGAGCGGGAGGGCAGGGCACCTTAGTTCTGACCTCCCCTGTCCTTGCCGTATTATGCTTCCTGACCATAAGTATCCGTGAGATGGCCTGTTTTACTACAACGATCCAAACTTTTGTAGTTCCCACCTATTCTGAGTGGATGTGGAAACTTTTAGCAATGCCTCTGCAAAAATAAAAAGCTACATTTAGGGACAAAAGAAACAAGGAGCTTAATAAATTCTTTGCTTGTCTTTACTCACAGATGATATCTATCTCCATTCCCAAATTACCTGTGAAACAAACATGGTGCTGTGTTTAGAAGAGTTTACTAGATTTATTTTGTAAGATGAAGCTAAAAGCACATAAAGAAAACCAATGGCCAGAATATGTAAGTAAACATTACATAGCCCCTATACCAGGAAATGGGTACTTTATAGGATTCCCATCCAAAGGAGACCCTGGGAATCCCAGAGGAGTTAAGACATGGTTAAAAGGAACGTAAAGTTCAGGTGAAGAGCCTGGGACTACTGAGGCAAAATTAATGGCAAATTCAATAATTTAATACGCATCTATGAGCCAACTAGCATATGTACCAGCACTGAAACAGGTACTGAGAAGACTACAAAAAATGTTTAGAACAAGAACTTAAAGAAAGCAAGAGACTTAGTCCAGTATAAGAGACAGACATAAAATAGACAACCAGGGCATTAAAATAAATTGGGGCTTTTGGACCAATAAAGTGGACCTAGTTTATAAGCAATGCTTTAATGGGTAAGAATAAGTTTAAAGAAAAAGAGAAAACTAAAATCAGAGGTGAGATAAACTGGCACTTTACCGAGAATGCCAAATTTGGAGGTGTCCAGAGACTGAGAGCGGGAAGGTCAATGTTGTTGGGTGTTTTATGCAGTTTGAGCTGCGGGAATGTTGGGTGACTCTCCAAATCTGCAAATTATTGCATACTTTTCTGGATACTAAAACTCCCAGGAAGATCACCCAGGGCTGTGCAAATTATCAGGAAAAGAGAGTGGCTAAGAGTTTGGCGGCCTCGCGCGGTGCCTGGAGACGCAGAGCCCCGGCTGTCACCTGCAGGGCTCGGAGCTGCCTCCACCCAACAAAGGACAACCGCGGCCACGGAATGCGTCCTGAGGCTCGCCTCTCGTTCGCTGCTCCCTTGGCCAGGTCCCACCGGCTAGAGGCCCACCTAGCCCAGGAGTTGACAAGTCAGGAGGGAGGTCTGGGGCCACCCTTACCGTACAGGAAATCATAAGCTCGACTGGAGGAGACTTTGTGCACGGCCCCCGAGTTCACCTCGCACCGGGGTTTGGACACCTGCGGCTGGGCCTGAGGCTCTTGGATGGTCACTACGTGGCTCATCCTGCCGACCCTTCCCCACCGCCAGCAGGGGACAGACTAAGCAGGCCTAGCGCCTGTGCGCATCGTAGCTATGGCAACCTCGGCTGGAATGCCAGGCCGAGGGGCGGGGCAAGCCGCAGTAGGGGCGGGGCTCTAGGAGGGAGGGGCGGGACTCAAAAGGAAGGAGAAGCGCTAGGGT
Organism: Micronycteris hirsuta; assembly: GCA_004026765.1. NCBI lineage: Eukaryota > Metazoa > Chordata > Mammalia > Chiroptera > Phyllostomidae > Micronycteris > Micronycteris hirsuta. Next base: position 88,101 of record PVJI01005260.1, on the reverse strand, counting down.
GGGAGAGGAGGACTGAGGATCAGGAGCTCGCGGCGGACTGGGACCCGAGGGGGCTGAGAGGAAGGACAGCGCGGAGAAAGGGCAGGGGTGGGGCGAGCAGGGAGCGAGAGGGACAGGTCAACCTCACTTGCCACTACATTCGCGAGACAGAGCCTCGCACTTTCAGCCGCTCACCCCGTTCAACGCTGCAGGGCCAGAGGCTGGGGGAAAAGGCTGCTGCTCAAATCCAGCAGCCATTTGCACTCTAGCCTCTTTCGGAAAGCCTGGGAAATCTCAGACCCTTCCAGAATAGTTGGGCTTTCATTTCGGACATCCCCTTTCCGTGGGGTCTGTGCGAGCTGAGGATCGAGCTCCTGAGCGTTGGTCCTTGGCACGTTAAGCTCTGGCCCCGGTCAACAGCGTTTAAAGGCTCCGTAATTAACCGCACACTTACTGACCCCTGGGCACTAAATCAACTAAAGGTCACGTGGTGTCCGTCGGCACTAGCGGTGCTTTTCGAAACTATTTCTTATGGGAAAATCTTAAACATACGCAAAAGTGAATCCACCTTTAGTAAGGATCCCTTATGTGCCTATCGCCAAGAATGATTTCATTGTCACCTCCCCTCTTTTTGCTGGAGTATTTTAAAACAAATCCTAGGGTATTATTTTACCCTTGAATTAATCTGCATCCTTATTTTTTAAAACTTAACCAACAATATCACATCTAATAATTCTTTCATATCATCTAATACTCAGTTCGTATTCAAATTTCCCTGGTTGAGTCCAAGATGTCATGTAATAGTTGGTTTGTTCTGATCAAAAGATAAAAAAGAGAAGCCTTCACATTGCATTTTGGTATGCCTCTTAAGTAAGTCTATTATTGTAGAAAAATGATTCTAATACTTTCAATAATTTTCTTTATTACCTGGGATTTTTTTATGAAAACAACTTTCTCTCATCGACTTACTGGTTATCCTAAAATACAGGGACCTTAGAGGAAAAAGTGGAAAATGGTCGGTTCTTTCACTTTAATTACCGAATTTCAGAGAAATGAGTTGGTGCCCTAGCAACCCCCAGGGTTAACCAATAAGGTTTTGTTTGGTATCATTATGAATGCATGCATTTTTACATATCTGATGTTTTAACCCATTACGATCATTATTCTTTATGATGCTCAAATTATTCCATTAGCCTGGTGGCACACCTGGAGTTGGCTTCTTTGTCCTTTTGAAGTGATCCACAGACATTCTTGAATAAGACTCTTAGCTCAGCCTGCTATTCTTTCCACACATAGTCCTGGTTTTATTTTCTTTACTCCTGAACATCTTGGGATTTTTGCAAACCAGCCATATACCTGTCACCTCCAAGTCATTGCTCAAGCTGATACCTTTGCCTAAAATACCTTTTCCTATTTATGCTACCCAACTAATAGGTATCCTTCAAGACTCAGTGCTAACTTGGCCACTTTTATATAGTTTCCCCAAATCCCCCAGAGCAAGGCTTCATTGTTTCTTCAGTGCTGTAGTAGCACCAATAGCACTGGCCCCCATGTATTAGTAACCATTTGAAACTCTACTCTTCACAACTGTGAGTTCATTGAGAGCACATATCTCTGAAGTAACTGCTACATGAAAGCTTAATAAAATGATTCCTAATGAATAAATCCACCCATTGTTTAAACAAATTTACTGTCTGTATGAAACAAGTATTGAAGATTTTAAGATAATCTGTATAGCTCAGTGGATGATGGAGAAAACACAGAAACAAATAAAATACAATGTTATAAATATTATGATAATATTTTTCTGTCTGCAGGTGTAGTGACATTTCCCACTTTCTGTTTCTTCTTCCCAGAATGCTCCTCACCCTGGCCCCTGTGTTCTCACTGCTGACTCATCACTTGAAGTCTCAACTAAAATGTCCCCTTCTCTGAAATACCTTTTTTCACTCTGTCAAATAAATTATCCAAAGTAATTAACAGCCAGCCCCCTCCAGAAACACATTGGAAGACACTAACCAACAGAATATGCCAACCGTGATGGGATATATGTGACTAGGTGATTATTTCACATGGACTATAGTGCCCATCTTGCTGGAGTTGTTCACTCTCTCTCTCCCTTGCTGGCTTTGAGAAAGCAAGTGGCCGTTTTGGGGACTCCACATGGGAAAGAACTACAGGTAGCCTGTCAGAGCTAAACACTGCCTGTACCCTACAACCAGCAAGAAACCAAATCCCTCAGTCCTACGATTGCAAGAAACTGAATTCTGCCAACAACATGAGGGAGCTATCCTGCCCCAGTGGAATCTCAGACGAGGCCACAGTCTCAGCCAAAATCTTGATTGCAACCCTGCGAGCTCCTCATCAGAGGAACCACTTCAGCCATAGAGACTGTGAGATACATTAAGGTGTATTAAGATGTATAAAGGTATATTACCACTAGGATTGTGGTAATATTGTTACACAGCAAAAAATGACTAATAAGCAAACTTTATGAAATTAAGTTCTTTTACTTTACTAGTATAGAAGAAACTTTGATATTAGAGAGGGTAGCTAGTTAATAATAAAATTTCATTGAAATGGAAAGTTTTACTTTGCCATGTTAGGAGATGGTTCTCCATGGGTCTCTCATGTTTCTGTTTTTCTCATAAGTAAGCAGAGAAACAAAAAGAAAACAATGGTGGCCAGGGTCACTGTCTCCCTTTGTTCTTTGTGTAGGCGACAACCTGGCACAACAGCAATAGTGTCTCCCTCTAGAAAAAAGAGCAGGTTTGCTTACGGCCTTAGAAGTCAGAGACAGTGTCCTTTAAACAAAGGGCAGGCGTTCTCACTGCCCGTCATTAAAGATCGAGGTTTCCTAAGCTCACTGTTCCTTTCTTGTAATGCAACCCAGTGTGTAAGCAGATGTCCTCCAGCCTTCTCCACAGCGTGTTGTGGGAATTGGGGTTCAGGGAACTGGTACAAAAATGCTGATATTTTACTGCTGCTGCTGCTGTAAGTAATAAATTATCCTTTATCCCTGACCCAGCAGTTTGCTTGCTTCTACCAGAACTCATGGAACTGTGGCAGGCAAATAGGAGGTCAAACTTCAGACCTTCCAGAGTTCTTGAAAAGCTATGGAGAATGATGTACAGCACGTACTTAACTGTGAATACCGGGAAACAATTTTTTTTTTTTTTGTAGAGGCAGAAACGTTAATACTGTACAAAATTACCACTGAACCTGTTGACCAGGCAAGTGAGAATTCAAGCCTTCTAAGTCTTCTCTCTCAGCATAGGGTGTCACTCCTTCTCTACCAGCCTCAACTGCCCGCCTTTACCATTAGTCATGGTATGAAATAACACAGAATACCTTTATCATGGAGGGTTTTTATAAACTATTTCCTTAGTTGTTGCTTGTTACAGTACCAGGGCTGTCATCCCATCCAGAGAATGACTGTGTGGTGCCATTTGTAGCTAATATCCCCGTTCAGTGCCATACTATAACATATTCACTGCACTAAGAAAAAGCCCATTAGAGTCAGCATTTCAATTCTTGTTGCCTACTGAATTAGCAATTACAGCAAAAGCAAAGAGCCCCAGAGGCTTAAAATGGTAGAATATCACTGGTTAAAATTAGACCTGAGGTTTTTCCATAGGGCATGTTAAATCAATTTAAAATGTTTTCTCTATTGTGTTATTGTTACTTTCTGTAAGTTCCTTAACTCTAGACACTACTCCCTTGTTGCCTTTACATATTTTAAATATATTTTACCAGTTTATCATCTATTTGTTAACTTTGTCTTTAGTGTTTTTTAAAAGATAAAGTAAGGCATATTAAAGGATTTGAGTTTACTTGAGCAAAATTTGATTCAAGTACAATAGCACCAAACCGGAAGTGGTTAGGAACACTTCACAGACAGGAGCTTGGGGAAAGGCTTTTACACAGAAAAGGCAGAGAAAAGTAAGAAAATTATTGATTGGTTACAACTTAAAGCCTGGTTGGCTGTTTGTGATTGGTTGTTCTTAGCATTTTGATTTTGTAACCTGGAGGCATTTCTAGGCTTTGATTTTGGTTAGAGCCACATCAGTCTAATGGCCTCCTTCTTTATTTTGATGTAATTAACTTCATCAACTTTTTTACTTGCAATTTGTGTTTTTGAAATGTTGTCACATAAGTTGTTCCCCACCACTGGGTGTGAAGATAATCTCCTCTACTATCTCCTATTAATTTCTTAGTTTGACCTTTCACATGTATACCTTTAATGCATCCAGAGCCCCTCCTTTTGATGTGATATTTAATTTTCTCAGGTTTATTTTCTTTTCCCCATTGATTTGCTGAACTGTGTTGTTGTGTATTATGTTTCCAAGTGATGTTGATGTTGCTAGTCCAAGAAACACTGAGTGGCAAGATACTAAACAATGGGTGTGAACACCTAGTTGAAAGAACTGATCATCGTAGATAAGGGTGAAATGAAAACATGAGGGCAATGTGTTGTATTAAAGATACTAATCCATAGTGAAGTAAAAATTCTGCTGTTAGAAGTTTTTAGATGACAAAATTGGGACAGTTTTAGTAACTTGGAAAATACACATATATAAACTACTCCCATTCAGCACCAGTTCAGACCACCTGTAGATTCCCTGAGCTAACTCTCTGAAATACAGAAACAAACCTTGGTTAGGTCATATTGAAAGTTTGATTACACAAAATATTCATCATCAGGTAGCTATCTGAACAATGCTGCAAAGTACTGCTTTAAAAAAAGTAAGTTAATTTTCTTTCTCCAACAATCCTCTATAGCAAAAAATGCAATTTGGTATGTATATACTATTGCAAATAAAGTAGGCACCAGTTAACTGAATTCAAGAAATATCAAGGAAAGGCATTTTGCAATTTATTAACTAATATACTTGCCCTGATTGAACAATTCATGCTGAAATCAAATCAGGAGAGGGAGCTATAAACACCAATTAGCTGTGGATTTAAAGGTATGGGGTAAGGTATAGGCGGTAGAGGAATTTTTTTCAATACTTATAGAATTGCATTGTTCAATATCTTTGCTAGTTATTTTTAACTAGGTCAACGAAAGACAGTGGGGGAGAGGGTCAGGAAGGAGAAGGCAGTGCCCCATCCAGAAACACAGAAGTCAAGGTAAGAAACAGTCAAACCTGTAGAGAATTTTTGGTGAGTTTATTTGAGCCAAACTGATGACAATGGCCAGGAAGTAATACCTCAAAGGACTGAGAAATGCTCCAAAGAATAGCAGTTTAGCACCTTATTTTATACATTAGAATCAAAGGAGGAGCCATAAGGAATTTACATGAAGTCCATTGGCGATAGATTAGGGAGGCAGGAAAAAGCCAAGTGGGGAAACCTCTGGGATTCGATAAAAGGTAAAATGATAGACACATACTCCTTTTACATATCTTGGGGAAATGACAGTTAACTACCAACAATTAACATAATAACAATAACAATGAGGGGATCTGTGCTCTCAGTTTGTGCCCAAGCAGTTGGAAAAAGGGACATTACCTTGATGTTCAAAAGGTATATTATAGACGCAAAAAAGACTATAGACAGGCTTAGTTAAGGTAAAGATTGACTGTTGTTAGGGTAAAATACTGGCCTAGAACATGACTACCCACCCTGAACTGCTTTTAGTTAGTAAATTTTAATTTTAGACCATCCTTTGTGGTTACTTCAGATCTCTAAGTTTGGGAAGCTGTCTGGCAGTTCGCTTAAGCTCGTCAGGTTAATACGTGACCCCTTTTTCTTCCACACAGAGAACTAATCTGTATTCTTAAAGAGGAGCCTGCTTTCAATAGTGGGTTCTATTGTTTAGCGTGGACAAGTCTTTTCACTTTCTAGAGCTTCAGTTTTCAAGATAGCTGGAGGACTTGAGAGATATTCAGTTACCTATTCTCGGCCTTTATTAATTATAAATTCTTCGCGCCCTTTCATCCGGGATCCCTGCACCCGCGCCCAGGAGGTGCCCTATCACAGTGCCTCCATTTAGCCTCTTCTGCGCAGGCGCCGTCTTCACCCTTTCTCTCCCACGCCCATCTGTCTGAGAGAGGCGGGACTTCCTATACTTTCTAGACCGGCTGCCGGAACTGGCTACCGGAAGTGACTGCCTGCCGAGCGACTTTTGCCTGAGGCTGGAAAAGTTGGGGTTGCCTGTACTAGCTGCAGCTTTCAGCTTGCAAGATGCCGGGTCTGGCGGCCGCGAGCCCTGTCCCTTCTGAGACTCAGGAGAAGAAGCCGCTGAAACCCTGCTGCGCCTGCCCAGAGACCAAGAAGGCGCGCGATGCGTGGTCAGTGCGCAGCCTGGGAGGGGGCGGCAGGCGGGCCCCGAGCCTGTTTCCGCTGCCTTTTTCCCCTTGACCCATCTTGGGCGGGTCTGGGCTCCCGCTCTACTGAGCCGCGCCCATTGCGGTTATTTGGGCCCGGTAGGCTTGGCTATTTGGTTGACTGAGCACCCAGCTCTGGCGGGAAACGGATGAAGGGATAGGAGAGAGGACACCTTTGATCGGAAGATGTAGAAATGGATAAATTTGCTGCTTGTTTTAAAGAAGCTTTAAGTTAATGGAGACATATACCAGTAATTGCTATACCACTTACTGTGGACTATTATAAAAGATTTAGCAAGACCAAATAGTAAAAATTCTGTAATTTTTATGGAAAATTTAGAGGAATGCCTTCGAAAATTTAGACGTAGTAGAACACAGGATACATTTGTTACAGTACTAAAGATTTCCCCCTCCCCTCCTTAGGTAGATAATTTAAAAATTGACAGTTAATGACAGGTGACATTGTACTGTTCAGAATAGTACATCCAGATTACCATCAATCAACAAAAGCTTTTGTTTTTCATTTTATACAGCCTCTATAGTGGAACAAATCTCATTGGAAGGAATTTAAGTGGCATCATAAGGTTAATAAGAATTGTAGAAGCTTAGTGTTTTTTATTAATACTTAGTACTTTGCAAATAATGTTGTGGAGGGAGAATTGAAACTAGTTCAAAACAAGTCACCCCAAGGTATGCTTCTATCATTTACAGATTGTTTTGCGCTAAAGGCAGCTTTAGCTGTGGGCTCAAGAGAATTTTCTGCCCCTCCCCTTAAGTACCTAGAAGAACTTGATGAATTAGGGGCCTTGCCCATGACAGATTATTAGAAATAACCTCTTTGAACCTATTTATGGGGCAGGACAAACTACTATTTACTAAGCGTCTGCTTTTTAAAATCCTGCAATGACCTTTTGAAGCCCCCAAGGCACCTTACCTCATCCCTAGCTCAGGATGTCTTACATATCCATGTACCTTTTCTGTCTCTGAACCTGTCCTGCGCGTGGGATCTCAGACTCTCTTATGTATGCAGGGTTCCCACACATAAGTATGTATTAAATTTGGTTATTTTCTCTTGCTAATGCCTCAAGCCTATTTAATTATTAGGTCAGCCAGCAAGAACCTTGAGGGTAGGGGAAAGTTTTTTACTTCACAAAAGATACTGAAGTTGCTTCCACAGTAACAGTAAGTGCTTATTGAACCTTCAGATAATATGATGTCATGATTAAGAGACTGGGATCCAGAATCAGTGTTTGAATCCTGGTCCATCGACTTGAACAAATTATCTAAAGTATCTGCCTCATCTCTGTAAAATGGGCCTCTGCCTCCAGGATTTTTGCAAGGGTTAATGATATAAGCCACATTAAGAGCATAGCTTACAGCATTCAGTAAATGATCAAGGAATGCTAGCTGTTAACTTCATGAGGAGCTTGCCATCCCAGACAGTCACTCTCATTTTCAGGCAGCCCTTAAGCATTTTTTTTAAATCCTCACCAAGGATATATTTATTGATTAGACAGAGAGAGCGCTATCAGACCCACAACCTAGGTATGTGCCCTGACTGCGGATCGAACCTGCAAACTTTTAGTGTATGGGTTGACACTCCAACCAAGTGAACCACCCCACCAGGATTTAGATGGAAGGAGAATCTACCCTAAATTACTTTTGTACCAGTTGCTTTAGACCACTGTGGCTTCTCCCCAATTATCTATTGTCAGGAGTTAGTTTTATAATTGAATTTGACTTAACATGATTCTTGGCTAAAATTACATTTTGAGTCCCTAGAAATAAGCTGTGTGGTCCTAGTCTTTGTGAATCTTACAAGTGAAAAGTTCTTTGATCATCATGAGGGGCTCTCATCAGGGTACCCTTTGGCTGCCAGTTCTTTTTTGCTGTTTATATTATTGGATGTCTTGATTAAAAGTAGGTTTATTTAGGTGTATTTTCTTTTTTAATGTTTTTTTGAAAGATTTTATTTATTTATTTTTAGGCAGAGGGCAAGGGAGGGAGAAAGAGAGGGAGAGAAACATCAATGTATGGTTGCCTCTGGTGAACCCCCAACAGGGGACCTGGCCCACAACCCAGGCATGTGCCCTGACTGGGAATCGAACCCATGGCCCTTTGGTTTGCAGCCCGTGCTCAGTCCACTGAGCTACACCAGCCAGGGATAGGTATATTTTCATATAGCACAGAATCAGAAATTTCTCTGTGATAGCAGGCAAAAAATTAAGTTCTTCTCTCTGTGCTTTATTTAATGTAAATATTTTATTCAGTCAGTTTATTTCATTATAGAGCAGTACTATTCCTTGGATATGGACTAGAGGCAATATTTTATATGCATACTTATTACTTCTAGCCAGATCTCTTCCCCCTCCCCAAATACTAATTATCCGTGAAATATCTTTATGAGCATGAAAATAATCACAAGAGCAACAAAAAAAAAATCCATTTGGCATAATAGCATTTTTTTAACTCCAGCTACATTTTATCAGACCTATGTTCTGCCTCATTCCCCATCATCGCTATGCATGCTTATTTACTACTAGTGTGTTTAATGCCTACTTTGTTAGATAACAAATACATTTTTGTTTTGTAGCATCATTGAGAAAGGGGAAGAACACTGTGGACACCTAATTGAGGCCCACAAGGAGTGCATGAGAGCCCTGGGATTTAAGATATGAAATGGTGAGCACGGTACTCTCTGATTGGGAAGGTAATACACAGGCTCATTGCTTCAGATTTCTCTATTGCTTTATAGATTTAGCAGTCATTGGGCAACATTCTATCTGAAAGGTAGTTCACCTGCTTAATCCAACATGCTGCGTTATCACTAAAAAATAACTTTACAGTTGCTACTGTAGGCAGTAAGTGATGCCAATAAACTGAGAGGTATTCAGTGGGTTTGGGAAGGGGGACTTGAGCTTTCAAGAAATGGCTTGACAAAAAACCTTTAGAGTTACGTAAAAGTCAGAAGTAATCATGGCTTCAGAAGTTCGTGATACTCAGTTTGCAGCTTAAAGAAACTAAAAGGAAAACATTCTCTATTCCTTGTTCTAATGTTGTGGGTCTTTAATAAGTGCTTTTACACAGGGAATAGGCAGCACATGGAAACATTGCTTTCTGCAAAATAAAAATGGAATTTTTGCTATTTCTTTTTTTGTTCTTTTATTTTATTTTATTTTATTTATTTGTTATTAGAGAGAGGGGAAAGGAAAGAGGAAGAGAGGAAGAGAAACATCAGTGTGTGGCTGCCTCTCATGCTCCCCCGACCAGGGACCGGGCCTGCAACCCAGGCATGTGCCCTGAGTAGGAATCAAATGAGCAGCCCTTTGGTTTGCAGGCCGGCGGCACTCAATCCACTGAGCCACACCAGCCAAGACTACTATTTCTTTTTTGTGTTTACTTTATTCTAATAAAGTCCTAATAATTAAAACCTCAGACCATTTTTTGAAGAACTTTGAATCTAAATTTTAATGCTGAAAGGGACCTCAATAAGTGATTTTCTTTTGTTCAGAAGCTCTTCCTTTAGATAGCAACTTGATTCACTCTCTCACTTCATTCAGCTGTCTTTTTAAATCCCTCCTTATCAGAGAGGCTTTCCCTCAACATTCCATCTAAAATAACATCCCTTCCCATCACTCTCCAATAGAACTTTCTGTGATAATGAAAATGTTCTGTACTTGGACTTTCCAGTATGGTAACCACCAGCCTTATGTGACTTTTAAGATCTTAAAATGTGAGTAGTAAAACTGAGAAACTATGTTTTTAGTTTATTTAATTTTAATAGCCACCACATCTGGCTAGTGGCTACTTTATTCTTAACGCCATTGCCTGCACATTTTTAAGTATATTTCATTGATTATGCTGTTACAGTTGTTCCAATTTTTTTCCCCTTTGCCCCCCTCTACCCAGTACCCCCCTTCCCTCCATCAATTCCCCCTCTTAGTTCATATCCATGGGTCATGCATATAGGTTCTCTGGCTTCTCCATTTCCTATACTATTCTTAACCTCTCCCTGTCTATTTTGTACCTACCAATTATGCTTCTTAATTCCTGTACCTTTTCCCCCATTTTCCTCCTTTCCCCTCCCCACTGATGACCCTCCATGTGATCTCCACTTTTATGATTCTGTTTCTGTTCTAGTTGTTTGCCTAGTTCGCTTTTGGTTTTGGTTTTGATTTTTTAGATTCAGTTGGTGATAGTTGTGAGTTCGTTGTCATTTTACTGTTCATAGTTTGGTGCAGACTCCGGCCAGCAGTGTCAGCAGTGTTGTAGATGTGACAGACAAATTCACATGGACTACAGAAGTCCTGTGGAGAAAAAGGGACGGCACAGCCACTCTCTCAAGGGGAGAGTACCTCAACCCTTGCCTGGACAGGCTTTTATTGCTTTCTAATAGCATACATCAGAGAAGGTTTTCATCCATTATGCTCAGGTTTGCTTTAGGTGATTACTTTTTACAGATAACAAAGGAAAGGATGTTACTGATTACTTCTTACAGATTAACAAGAAAAAAATGTTGCAAATGCAAGGGAATGAAAAGAGTGATGCGGTTACACTCCCTCCTTGGGAGAATTAGCACAGACTTCAGGAAATTCCTTTAAAGATATGCAGTAAACATTTGCAGCTTCAGTTCAGAGTGAGGGAGTTTTAGCAAAAGCAAGCCTCAAAGCAGCCTAGGTACAATGCAGGCCTGGTTTCCCACGAGAAAGCCAATCCATGGGTTTGGCTCCTGTGTGCCAACTCGCGCCTGTCAGTTTTCCGATAGGGCTGGGCTACATTTGCCATTGCCAGGTGGACTGGTTCCCTATAATAGTTTGATCTTCTTTTTCTTAAATAAGTGCCTTTACATTTCATATAATAAGGGCTTGGTGATGATGAACTCCTTTAGTTTTACCTTGTCTGGGAAGCACTTTCATTCTAAATGATAGCTTTGCTGGATAGAGTAATCTAGGTTGTACGTCCTTGCTTTTCATCACTTTGAATACTTCTTTCCATTTCCTTTTTGCCTGCAAAGTTTCTTTTAAGAAATCAGCTGATAGTCTTGTGGGAACTCCTTTGCAGGGAACTCTCTCCTTTTCTCTTGCTGCTTTATCTTTAACCTTTGGCGTTTTAATTGTGATGTGTCTTGGCGTGGCCCTCTTTGGGTCCAGCTTGTTTGGGACTCTCTGGGCATCTTGGACTTGTATGTCTATTCCTTCACCAAATTGTGGAAGTTTTCTTTCATTATTTTTTCAAATAAGTTTTCAATTTCTTGCTGTTCCTCTTCTCCTTCTGGCATCCCTATGATTCCATGTTCGCACATTTGGAGATGTCCCAGAGCCTTCTTATTCTCTCCTTATTTTTTTGAATGCTTGTTTCTTCATTCTGTATGGTTGACTCTTTATTTCTTCCTTATGTTCCAGTTCATTGATCTGAACCCCAACTTCCTTCCCTTCACTGTTGGTTCCCTGTGGATTTTTCTTTATTTCACTTAGTGTAGCCTTCATTTCTTGCCTTATGTGTTTGCTGTACTCAGTGATTTCTCTGAGTATCCTGATCACCAGTATTTTGAACTCTGTACCCAATAGATTGGCTATCTCCATTTCATTTAGTTTTTTTTCTAGGGGTTTGATCTGTTTTTTCATTTGGGCCATATTTCTTTGTCTCTACAATTTGGCAGCCTCCCTGTGTTTGTTACTATGTATTAGGTAGAGCTGCTTTGATTCCCTGTCTTGGTGCACTTGTTACACTGTAAGGGACAAAGCCTTAGGTATTTGTCTGGGTGGAGCAACCCGCTTTGTGGAGCTATATGTGGGGGAGGGGTCAGAGAGGGAACAAGGCCACTTGCTTGGCTCTCGCCCTGTTTCCAGTCACTTCCCCCAATTCCCATGTGTGACTGGTGCCCTTTTAGCTGCTGCTTTGGTGCTGAATCCCAGCATGGGTGGGTTTACATTCATTTTAGGACCATTAAATGGACTATCCTGAGAGATTGGCAATTTTTTCTGCCACCCCATCCCCCACTGGTTTTTACAGCCAGATGTTAAGAGGCCTTATTTCCCAGTGCTGGAACCCTGGGCTGTGTGATCTGGCCTGGGACTGAGATCGCTTGCTCCCCAGGTGTCCCTCCCAGTTTGGACCACCCATTCCACCATATGCCGCCACTGCCTCTGCCTCTGCCTCTTCTAGCTGCCACCACACTGCATCCTTTCCACCCCTGCTCTCCATCTCCACCCCTCCTGCCCATCTGGATGAATATTTCTTCTTTAAATCCTTCATTTTCAGACCTCTATAAGTTTGATTTTCTGGCAGTTCTGGTTGTTTTTAGTTTTGAAGTTAGTTGTGATCCTTCTTATGGTTTTGCTAGGAGGCGAAGCATATCTATCTATGCCCCCATCTTGGCCAGAAGTGCATATTATATATTTATTTCTCATCTGCTTTGTTTTTCTCCAACTGAAATGTAATCTCTGAGAGAGTTGGAATTTTCTGTTTCACTCCCTGTCGTGTTCTCAGGACCTAAACAGTTCCTGGCACAATAGTAGGTGTTCATTGTAGGATTGTTAAATAAATGAATAAATAAGTGAGGAAACTAAGTCCTGTAAGTATAAAGTGATTCCTGAGGTGGGTTAGCAGGATGAGAACTGGAACCTGTCTCCAGGCAGACTCCCTCTGCTTTGTGCCCCACGCCACCCTCAGGCCCCCTCATCCATATCACACCACCACTTTTAAGTTAATCATAGCTGAGAGATAATGCCAAAGCCACGCACCAATATAACAGTAATAGAGAGCCTGGCTTGTTTCCCTTTCACCTTTCTGCCTCTTTGGAATTTCACATATGGCCAGTGTTCCTCATTGAGCTGTGAAAAAGGAGGGGTAAGGAACTTGTCCCAGGCTGATAAGAAGTATTACTGTGTAGTGGAAAACAGTCTAGACTGAAAGTCCTCGGGCTTAATTTTGTTTCTCCTGATGTATAACTTAGCATGTGTTTTATTTCAGTTACATTTAATGTTCATCAAGACATTAATCCTCTCTGGACTTGACTTTTTAATAAGTTTTATGATTTAAACATGGTGTATCTACTCTATATACACGAGCTACTTAAATGGCCTTTAGATTACATGGTCTTGTAAAGAAATCTCATGGTGAATCACTTTGTAAAATAAGTAAATTTGGGTGGGAGGTCATGTTCTTAAAAAAGTATAAATATACATATGGATTATTTTTAAACACATGGAATCTCAACACTTGTACATGGTTTTCTTGTTGTCAGTATATGCAGACCCAGGGGAGACCCCTGAGACTGAAAATAGACCTCTCTAAGTGGAGGTCAGGGAAAGACCGAAGAAAGAGGCTGGCCACTCCAGTCTGGTAATCAATGGAGTTTATTAAGGGAAATGTACATATGAGGGGCCTGTTTTGGGCAGCTGCAAGATGAAATAAATCCCTGTACCCCTTGACAGGGGCCAGAAAATTGTACAGGGTAGAGATGGGGCATAGTCACAGGTACTAGCATGTGAATGCTACGAAGTACGGGAAATTTCATGCTTGCCCAGGTCAGAACAATAACCTGTTCCACAAACCAGCACATCACAGGAGGAAAGGAAGTGGTGCTGGTTTATATCAAAATGAGCATCAGTTATGATCAATCTGTAAGGAGGGTTTGGAGAAAGCAAACTCTGTTCTGGCCCAAAACAAAGGTACAAATAGCGTCATGTCATGGAACAAACAGTCTCTCCTCCAACTAGTTCATAATCCGACTCTCTTCCTGGTCAGTTATGTAAGTTGTTTGCTAGAGCCAAGCCTGCCTTGATAAAAAGGGTGATTGTTTAAAATGCTCATTTTAGGAGCACCAAAAGCTTCTCTTAGACTTCGTGTGGATAACAAAGGTAGTGCAATTGTTATAAGTAGCGTATATTCACAAGGATCAGAAGATACGGTCCTCCTATGTTGTTAGGACAGGGTTAGAGTGATTCCTGTGTTCTTCATTTGTGTATAAAAGAAAATGCAAGAGCTTTGGACTTAGGAGACCTAAGTTCAAATTGATGTTGAAACAATTGTTGGTCTTGGGCAAGTTCTTAACTTTCTGAACTTTCGTTTCCTTATCTGTAAAGCAAAGATGATAATACATGACCAAACTACTTCATAGTCATTGTGATGATTAAATGATATACGTATGAATGGGCTTTTTAAACTGTCAAATAGAAACCAGAAAGGAATATCTCAGATAATGGGAGTTGTGGATAGGAGACATTCAATTGATGTCTTTTAAATCTGTAAGCTAATAATGTATTTTTGAATTCTGGTCAGAAGAACAATCTGAATCCACATAGGAACAGGTGTCCTCTTTCCCCCATGGGGGAATGGAGAAACAGTGAATCAGAAGACTTACTGGAGCTGAGTGGATAGATGGTGGAATTAAACTAGAGTCTATGTCTTTTATGTTCCCTAAATCACAGGCACTTTACTCTTTACCCCTTGCACTTAATGAGGTCCTGTTGCCAACATACTCATTTTTAGGATTGTGCATCATCTTGATCTGTAATCCTAAAACTTTATAATGAACGCTAATTAGAAAGGCCTATTGTTGAAATGCTTAAGTATATAACTTGGTAACCAGGTCATTGGCTATAGGGTAAAATCCAACACTACTGGCTACACTGTTATAAGATAAACTTAACTAAATTGATATCTCTCAGACTGTTAGACCACATTTTTCTGAGGATAGCTTCAAAGGAGGAATATTTTACAAACTTAGGTCTTTCCAGTAATGATTATAAAAGTTTCATAATTCAAAAACCTTTGTAGATATTAGTGTTATTTTCTAAATAATTGTATCTTGAAATCAGTAGGTTGGGACTTAATATAAAAGTAGGCTACATTTAACCACAGGTGTACCTTATAATCATCTGAGGAATATTTCCCAAAATTCACAACCTGGGCCCCAGTCTGCAGCTGATGACTCAGAAACTCCTAGATAATTTCAAGTGCTGAAATGGCTTAAGCTGAAGGAATAATTCTAAATATAATATCTAAACATTTATTAGTAGCAAAGGTAGAGACTTGAAAACTACATCTAAGGAAGAAAATTAGGTGTATGATGGTGGTGATTCTAAATACTTTCTTGTGTCTTATGACTACTTCTTTTACTGAAAGAGAAACTGGAGGAACCTAGAAGCTGCTCAAAAATATAAGGAGAAAATGGCAGCTAGTATCTTTCTGCCTTTAGAATTCAGAAGGAACCTGGAGAACTCAGTTTGTGGGCTAAAATCATTGAAAGAAATTAGAGAACTAGCACTTAGTGTTGGTGATAGTCAGTATTTATTAAATTTAACTGAAGTTAATGGTAGGTTAAAATATGCTGATTACACACATACACACAAGCAACTGATTATGTATGAAAATATCCCAAGAAAATCCAGACGAAGAGCTATTTCTGCTATTCAAACATTTATTCATTCAATAGATACTTATTGTTTAAGACCCTAAAAAATGCGAAGATGAGGACAAGATCTCTTCTGTCAGGGACTTTACACCCAGAGATATAACAAAGAAGTTTACACCAGAGGCTTCCATGTGTATATATGATACATGGTCAGTAGCAAAAGAGGTAACAGTGTTTTTGCTGTAGACTTCTATCTCTTGAAATGTTGAGTGGCTTCATTTTTGATTATCTTTCCTGGTCAGACCTTTTCCTTAAATGTATTTTTTCTTTGAACTTTTTAGAAAACTGATAGTTTAGATGTTTTATTGTTGATGAGGCTTCTCTTTTCTAAACCAAATATAGAGAATAGTTAGATGAGGGAAGCACTTGAAGAGTTGGCTAGCCCAAATTACTTACTTTTTTAGTATTGTTCTCCATCTTCTAGGGTAGGGCTGGGGGTGGGGCTGAGGGTGGTCATGCAGGTGGGTGGGAGCTGTGTGGGAGAGGCCTGGCACTGCCTGACTAGACCAGCAACGCTGTCCTCTGCTACTCTCTCTTTTTGATCTTTACAAATCCATTTGTAAAAGGAATCAAAAGGGTTACCTTTATTTTGCCTGTGGGATAAATGAGTAACTTTCCACAGGAAGTGCTTTGTATACAGAGCTGACCTTCTGCCTTTTACTTCCTGCATCTTTGCCAAACATACTTGAATTGGAAAGGAGGGGTTTGCAAATCCCTTTTGAGTATCCTTAAAAATAAACTGCCATAGTCTTTTGGGGAAGATATTTTTGAGAAAATAAATATAGTTTTACTTCAACAAAGACTTATAAAGACTAAACAGTGCAGTGTATTGAACAGTTTCAGTGATGTTTTTAGTTAGACAAAGCTAGAATTTTAAAATGTGGATCTTTTATTTCATGACTGGTTTAGAAAAATTGTGGCAGTTAGTGCTCTGCTGAGGTGCTCGTTTCTAGTGGCCTTAATTCCCTGACTCCATAGGTCTGGCATGATGTTTGAAATCTGACTTTCTAAAATAAATCTTTTTCTGTAGGTGGTCTGCTCTGTGAATGAATAATTCCTGAAGAATGAAGATGATTTAATAATTTGGGGAGTTCTTTAATGAACTTTGATAAATGGAAAAAGTATCTGTAATTAAAAAAAAGGAAATTGCATGGTCAAACATCGTTAGGTGTGTTCCTTGCATTCCTCACATCCTCACACAACACTTAATTGTTTTTTTTTTCCTTAAAGGTTATAAAATAAACACATCTTATAATATAAATTTCCTATGTTGTGTCATTTTGGGAACTCTGGGAATTTGTTGTTGTAATGGAGTAGGTCAGAGCAGAGGTCCCTGGAAAACAGAGGAAACCCCATCAACCAGGGGAACCTCCCACCCCACAAAGCAAAAAGGCAGTGGGGCGGGGCAGCTGCCAAGGCACAGATTAAAAATACCACAGTGCACACCTTCTCGAGGTAGGGGAGAGGGTGGTGGAAAAGGGTGCTCACACAGCAGAAGGTATATTGCATAACAAAGGCAGGATAAAACAGCCCTTTGCCTTCCTAAAAACAGTGGTTTCTGAAGGAGGCTGCTACCACGGACAAACTAAACAAAGACAGTGTGACTTTGAGAACATGTACCAGCACAGTCACTCATGACATAGCTTTGGGGCGTAGATGGGAAACTCATTCAGAGCCTGCATGAGCTGTGGGGGCTGGATGCCCAACCCTGGACGAACAGATGTGTGTGCACTTGTGTGTGTTGTGCGTGGGAAACTTTTGCCCTTATTACAGAACAGAGCAGGGGCAGTAAATGATATACTGTTACCAAAACGACCCCCCTTTATGCTCCTGGAGTCCCCCCAACCCTGTACTAGGTTCATTTTGCTCGCTGCCAAAGGAAAGACATCTCTCAATCCCAGAGACTGGTGAAAAGGAAAGGAATTATTTATTTACAAGTTATACAGGCTTGGAGTAATGACTTAATGTCTTCTTTAAAATACTAAAGTTCTTTAGAATACCCACAAACATACAGTCTTTCCTTCTCCCCTTTGCCCAGTCCAGGGTACCGTATCTCAGGAAAAGAAGTAGAAGTCTGATTCAGGCAGCCCCCTGGTTCTGGCACCATCCACTGTATCACCACCATGATCTCCAGTTAATCCAAAACCATGTGGCACCTTCTCATGGCCCACCAACAAGAATCCTTTCACCCCTTTTCTTCCAGGCAAAGTCTCTCCTGCTTCCTAGGCTGAGTGTCAAAAGGAGCAACCCAAAGCCACGTGGTCCTCTCTCCCAGGCCGAGGGGTCCCCACTCCCCCAAAGCCTCGTGGTCCTGACTTTCCTTCCTGCAGCATCTCTCCTGCATTTTTCCAAAACACTAAGAGCTCTGCATCGCTGCTACATCTTGCTCCCTAGCTTCCTCAGCTGCGTGGCAAAGGGAGCCCCAAAGCCATAGGGTTCTCCCCTCTTGCCAAAAGCCGTGTGTTCCTCTCCTTTTGCAAGGCTGCCGCGCCTGGATTTAAATCCCCGTGCCAGTCTTCCTATGCAGCCCCATTTCCGACTCCTCCTACAATCTTATACCTGCCAGCACTCCATATTCTTCCAGCTTATTGGGCTGCCATGTTAACTGTGGGCAGGTGTGGCCCCATGGCATGGAGCCAATCATCTCCAAGCTCTCCTGCAGGCTCTGTAACCAGGGGGAGTTGCCTCCCAGTTACATCTTGGGTGGAAGTCACTTCCATCCCTCTGGCTCAAAGCATGGCCACAGCTATTTAACATATCTATGAAACCAGCTAAAGGTTATAGACATGTTAAATGTTATAACCATGTCAGAGGTTAGCTGCAAAGCTGCTACTATACAAAACAGCTCTGAATGGCCCTGCTCCAGGAGTCCCATCCCCCCCAGTTCAGACTTGTCGGGGTGAGGACATCCTATATATATTTTTCTAATATTTCCTGGACACCTTGACATGCTAAAGGTTATAACCATGTCAGAGGTTAGCTGCAAAGCTGCTACTATACAAAACAGCTCTGAATGGCCCTGCTCCAGGAGTCCCATCCCCCCCAGTTCAGACTTGTTGGGGTGAGGACATCCTATATATATTTTTCTAATATTTCCTGGACACCTTGAGTTCTGGAACCCATTTAAAAATCCCTATTTGTGCCCACCTCTTGGCTGCACCCTGTTACACTCTGACTAAAAATGGCAGCCGAAAGAGGGTCGAAGACACTGGGGAGCCAACAAAAATGGTGGACAGTGATACACAGTAGGAAAAGCGGGACACTCCCACAGGCTTCCAGTGCACGTGGGATTTTGGGAGGCCTTTTGAAAGCAAAGGCACAGAAGGGCTGTTGCTCACACACTTGGTATGGAGAAGTCCCTCTTGGTACAGGGGCCCACCAGAGACTAAGACCCCGCATGGAGCCCACTTCTGGAGGCAGGGTCCCATGCTAGAATGTGTGCCTCCCTGGGCTCTAGCTTCTGGGACACTATGCACGGCACACAGTTCCTGGACTGCTACGTGGAGACTGGGACACGCGCACCCCAGATCCTGAAAGAGCGCTGCTGCGAGAGGATGGCGACTCTGAAACCCACAAGTGCACATGCCAGAGAGGATGGAGATCTGTTCGCATGACTGGCTTAAAAACATATGGAAATGGAGAACTTCTGGGCATGGTTTTGGCTTGTAGTATTTTGGGGAGCAAGGGGAAGTGCTGGGTCTCAACTGGAGAGAAGGACTCGGAGCAGGAGTGCTCTTAGCCCCCACAAGCTTGGAACACTGTTAATAAAAACCTGTTTCCTTCAACACAGATTGTTGGGTTATACATTAGGGTACCAAGCAGCTGAAGCCCAGTTTGCATGCTCACATTGTAAGGACAAAACAGATACTGATCTCATCCAGTGAAATTTTCAAAATCAAGTGCATGTAAGTATGAAATAACCCTTTACCAATTTGCAATGAGTATGGTACACCTGTCATCTCATTTAAGGTTCTGGTTTTTTTATTTTTAACTTTTTTAAAGGCAAGAACTAAACAAGCCCTCAGTCTTAATATTTTAAATTCTTATTGTTGTTCATTGCTAGTTCCCTCATTTGGAAAAGTAATTTGTTTAAATTTTTTTTGGCTTGGAAGTTCTCAATTGTTTGGCCTAATTAATCTATAGATGGCTAGTTACATTTTAGGGTAGAGTAGGATCATGAGTTTAAAGCCCAGGGGCTAGAGAGAGTTGTCTCATTAGTTAGAGCTCAGATCAGAGGCTGAATTAGTACAAATAATTCACTATTGAAATAGCTGTATGCTCTGCTGTTGCAATACCTGAAATAAAACAGGGTGTGGCTCACGAATTTAGCAACCCTGGTTCTGTCAGTTGGGTAAGGGCTATAATATGAAGCGATTGGCCATATTCTGCCTTTAAATAAATTGAGTTTCAGATCTCAACAAAAAATACAGAGGAATATAAGTAAGAAAATATGTACTGTTTATATGTCATTGTATAATGGGAAAATTGCCTCTTTCGTGAAATAAAGGAGCCGAATTAAATTATTCCTTAGGATTCATTCCTGTTAATAAAGATCATGGCTTTGAAATCTGACAGCCTTAGGTTCAACAGTGACTTATGTGACCTCAAGCAAGTTATAACTTCTTTGGGTCTGTTTTTCTCATCTGAAAGAAAAAAAGCAGGGATAGTAGTAATACCTAATATACAAGATTGTGAGTACTAATTAAAATAGTGTATATAAAGCGTTTGGCACAGTGTCTAGCAATTAGTGTTATTAACATTCTCTACTCATTCTATATTCATATTTTCACTTGAGTGTTTGGATATAGTACTTTTAGTAAGCACTTTATAGTTTTTAGAGCATTCTTCTAGATGAAGAATAGAATCTTGAATGATCCTAAGACAGATGTGAACCAACTTTTCACTCAGTAGAGATCCCTGGCAGATGATTCAGACGCTGCTTGAATATGTCCTCGGACTACAAAAATCAATAACCTTATCACTCAATGTTACTATTTCTTAATTATTGTTCAAGTACAGTTGTCTCCATTTTCATATTCCCATAACTCCTCATCCCTGCCTCCCGCTCTCAAACTTATTTCCTTTGTCCTTTGTTCATGTTCTTTGATGGCCCTTCCCCTATTTTTCCCCATTATCCCTCCCCACCACCCCCACCGCCGGTTACTGTCAGTTTGTTCTTGATTTCAGTGCCTCTGGTTATATTTTGCTTGCTTGTTTGTTTTGTTGATTAGGTTCCACCTATTGGTGAGATCATATGGTATTTGTCTTTCACTACCTGGCTTATTTCATTTAGCATAATGCTCTCAGTTCCGTCCATGCTATTGCAAAGAGAAGGAACTCCTTCTTTCTCTCTGCTGTGTAGAATTCCATTGTGTAAATGTACCATAGTTTCTTGATCCACTCATTTGCTGATGGGCACTTAGGTTGCTTCCAGCACTTGGCTATTGTAAATTGTGCTGCTATGAACATTGGGGTGCATAGGTTCTTTCGAATTGGTGTTTCGGGTTTCTTAGGGTGTAAGAAATACCCTAAGAAGTGGGATCACTGGATCAAAAGGCAGTTCCATTTTTGGTTTTCTGAGGAAATTCCGTACTGTTTTTCACCATGGCTGGACCAGTCTGCATTTCCACCAACAGTACACTAGGGTTCCCTTTTCTCAACCTTACCAGCACTTGTTTGTTGATTTGTTTATGATGGCCATTCTGACTGGTGTGAAGTGGTATCTCATTGTGGTTTTAATTTGATCTCTCTGATGGTAGTGATGCTGAGTATCCTTTCATATGTCTCTGGGCCCTCTGTACGTCCTCCTTGGAGAAGTGTCTGTTCAGGTCCTTTGTCCATTTTTTAATTGGGTCGTTTGTCTTCCTGGAGTGGAGTCGTGTGAGTTCTTTATATATTTTAGAGATGAAACCCCCATGCAAGGTATCATTGGCGAATATAGTTTCTCATATGTTTGGTTCTCTTTTCATTTTACTAGTGTTTTCTTTAGCCATGCAGAGCTTTTTATTTTGATGAGGTTCCATTTGTTTATTCTTTCCTTTATGTCCCTTGCTCTAGGGGACATATCAGTGAAAATATCACTGCATGGAATATCCGAGATTTTTCCCACCTATGTTCTCCTCTAGGACTTTTATTGTGTCATGACTTATATTAAGTCTTTTATCCACCTTGACTTTATTTTTGTGTATGGTGTAAGTTGGTGATTGAGTTCTGCTTTTTTCTGCAGGTGGCTATCCAGATCTCCCAACACCATTTGTTGAAGAGGCTATTTTTACTCCATTTTATGCTTCTGCCTCCTTTGTTAAATATTAACTGACCATAGAGACTTGGGTTTATTTCTGGGCTCTCTATTCTGTTCCATTGATCTGTGTGTCTGTTATTATGCTAGTGCCAGGCTGTTTTTGATTACAGTGGTCTTGTAATACAGTTTGATATTAGGTGTTGTGATCCCTTCTACTTTGTTCTTCTTTCTCAAAACTGCTGCGGCTATTCGGGGTCATTTATGTTCCATATCAATCTTTGAAATGTTTGTTCTATATCTGAAATATGTCATTGGTACTTTAATAGAGATTATATTGAATCAGTAAATTGCTTTGGGTAATATGGACATTTTGATGATGTTAATTCTTCCAATCCATGAACACAGTATATGCTGCTATTTATTTGTGTTTTCCTTAATTTCTTCTTCGTGTTGTGTAGTTTTCTGAGTACAGGTCTTTTACCTCCTTGGTAAGGTTATTCCTAGGTACTTTATTTTTTTGTTGCTATAGCAAATGGGATTTTTTTTTCTGATTTCTGATTCTGATATTTCATTGTTGGTGTATAAAAATGCCTTTTATTTCTGAATAGTGACTTTGAATCCTGATGTTTTGCCAAATTCACTTATTAGGTTGAGTAGTTTTTTGGTGGAGTCTATAGGATTTTCTATGTACACTATCATATCATCTGCAAACAGTGACAGTTTTACTTCCTCCTTTCCAATTTGGATGACTTTCATTTCTTTTTCTTGTCTGATCACTGTGGCTAGGACTTCCAATACTATGTTGAAAGCAGGCATCCTTGTCTTGTTCCTGATTTTAGTGGGAAAGCTCTAAGTTTTTGCCTGCTGAGTATGATGTTGGCTGTAGGTTTCTCATATATGGCCTTTATTATGTTGAGGAATGCTCCCTCTACTCCCACTTTGCTGAATGTTTTTATCATAAATTGGTACTGTACCTTATCAAATACTTTTTCTGCATCTATTGATACAATCATGTGATTTTTGTCTTTCCTTTTGTTTGTGTGATATATTACATTTATTGATTTGTGAATAGTGTACTGTATTTGTATCCCTGGGATGAATCGCACTTAATCATGTGTAATTTTTTTAATGTGTCGCTGGATGCAGTTTGCCAATATTTTGTTGAGGATTTTAGCGTCTATGTTCATCAGCGATATTGGCCTGAAGTTTTCTTTCTTTGTTGTGTCTTTATCTGGTTTTGGAATTAGGATGGTGCTGGCTTTGTAAAAAGAGTTTGAGAGTCTTCCCTCTTCTTGGATTTTTTGGAATAGTCTGAGAATGATGGGGGTTAGCTCTTCCTTAAATATTTTGTAAAATTCTCCTGTGAAACAGTCCAGTTTGGGGCTATCGTGTGCTGGGAGTTTTTTGATTACTGCTTCGATTTTGTCAGCTGTTATTGGTCTGTTCAGACTTTCTGCTTCTTCTTCATTCACTTTTGGGAGATTATATTTTTCTAGAAATTTATTCATTTCACCCTGATTTTCAAATTTCTTGGCATATAGTTGTTCATAATAACCTCTTACAATTCTTTGTATTTCTGTGATATCAGTTGTAATCTCTTCTCTTTCATTTCTGATTGTGTTTATTTGGGTCTTCTTTTTTTCTTGATGAGTCTGCTTAAAGGCTTGTCGATTTTGTTTTACTTTTCAAAGAACCAGCTCCTGGATTTATTGATCCTTTGTATTACTCGTTTAGTCTCTGTGTAATTTAATTCTGCTCTGATCTTGGTTATTTCCTTCCCTCTACTCCCTCTGAGCTTTGTTTGTTTTTGTTCCTCCAGTTCTTGTAGCTGTAGGGTTAGGTTCTTCATTTGAAATGTTTTTATCTTTTTTAGGTAGGCCTGTATTGCTATGAACTTCCCTCTCAGGACTGCCTTTGCTGTGCCCCATAAGTTTTGGACTGTTGTGTATTCATTTCCATGTTTCCAGAAACTTTTTGATTTCTCCTTTGATCTCATTCTTAACCCACTCATTGTTTAATAGCATGCTATTCAATTTCCATGAATTTGAGTATTTTTGAGTTTTCACTTTGAGGTTCATTTCTAGTTTCAGGCCCTTGTTGTCTGAGAAAATGTTTCATATGATTTCAGTTTCCATGAATTTGCTGAGGCTTGTTTTGTGTCCTATCACGTGGTGTATCTTTGAAAATGTTCCACGTGCATTTGAAAAAACTGTGTATTTTGCTTCTTTGGGATGAAAGGTTCTATGTTGATTTTTTTAAATTTATTTTATTGATTTTGCTATTACAGTTGTCCCATTTTCTCCCCTCTATTCCCCCCCCGAAACCCCCCATTCCCCGCCCTTTAGTTTTTGTCCATGGGTCATACACCTATGTTCCCTGGCTTCCACATTTCCCATACTATTCTCAACCTCCCCTGTTTGTTTTCTACCTACAATTTACGCTACCTATTCTCTGTACTTTCTCCTCCTCTCTCCCCCTCCCATTCTCCTGTTGATATCCCTCCCTGACTTAAATAAATCCGAAAGGTTCTATATTTATGAGTTAATTTCATTTGATCTAGGGCGTTTTTCAATGCTGCAATATCCTTGTTGATATTTTGTTTGGAAGATCTGTCCATTTTTGACAGTGTGGTGTTAAAATCCCCTAGTGTATGTGTTTTGCTGTCTATATCTTCCTTGAAGTCCTCCAAGATTTTGCTTATATATTTGGGTGCTCCTATGTTGTGTGCACATACATTTATAATGTTTATGTCTTCTTGATGGATTCTTCCCTTGAGTGTAATGAAGTGTCCTTCAGCGTCTCTTTTTATGGCTTTTGTTTTGAAGTCTATTTTGTCTGATATAAATATTGCTACCCCAGCTTTTTTTCTTGTCCATTTTCTTGGAATATTTTTTTCCAACCCTTCACTTTCAGTCTGTGTAGGTCTTTTGTTATGAGGTGGGTATCTTGTAGGCAGTGTATGTGCAGGTCATATTTTCTTATTAATTCAGCTATGCTATGTCTTTTGATTGGAGCATTTAATTCATTAACATTTAAGGTTATTATGGATAGGTACTTATTCATTTTCCTCTCTTTGTACCTGTTTTCCTCTCTCTCTTGCTCACTCTTTTTCTTCCCCTTCTTGAAGCAGTCCCTTTAACATATCTTGCAGTGCTGGTTTGGCAGCGGTGTATTCTTTCAGCCTTCTTTTTTCTGGGAAACTCCTTATTTCACCTTCTATTTTAACTGAGAACCTCGCTGGGTAGAGTAGTCTTGGTTGCAGGACTTTGCTTTTCATTACTTGGAATATTTCTTGCCATTCTCTCCTGGCTTGTAGTGTTTCTGTTGAGAAATCAGCTGCTAGCCTTATGGGAGCTCCTTTGTATGTTACTTCTTGTTTCTCCATTGCTGCTTTGAAGATTCTCTCTTTGTTTTTAAAACTTGGCATTTTAATTATGATGTGTCTTGGAGTCGGCCTCTTTGCATTCATCTTGATTGGGACTGTCTGTACCTCCTGAACTTTCATGGTTTTTCCCCTCTCCAAGTTTGGAATGTTTTCTGTCATTATCTTTTCAAACAGAGTTTCTATCCCTTGATCGTTTTCTTCTTCTGGTATTCCTATCATTCAAATGTTGTTGCATTTCATGTTGCCTTGCAGTTCCCTTAAGCTGTCTTCATATATTTTGAATCTCTTTTCATGCAGCTGCTCTACCTGGGTTTTTCTTTCTACTTTGTCTTCCAGGTCACGAATTTGGTCCTCTGCTTCATCCAGCCTGCTTGTGGTTCCCTCTAGTGTGTGTGTGTGTGTGTGTGTGTGTGTGTGTGTGTGTGTGTGTGTGTTTATTTCAGAAATTGCATTCTTAATTTATTCCTAGTTGTTGTTTATAGTTTCTATTTCCTTTTTCATACTGTTGTAATTCTCACTCAGTTCCTTGTAGTTTGTGAGTTCCTTGAGCATCCTTATCACTATTCTTTTGAATTCTATATGATTGTTTGCTTGACTCTATTTCATTTAGCTTTTGTGGTGGGGAGTCTTCCATTCCTTTTGATTGCAGGTTCTTTCTTTGTCTCCCCATTTTTGGTGATGCTTTTTGTTTCTGTGATTCCTGATCTCTGCTTTGCTAGCTGTCTTTGTAGAGTGAACTTCTATGGTAGGAGTTCTGTGGGACTCAGTGGTGTGGGCTCTTTGACCTCCTTGTCTGGATGCTCTATGTTTGCCCTTTCTTCTGTCTGTGTGGGCTCTCTTGTTGTATGTAGGTTTTACCCATTGGTGGCTCCTTTGTTGGTGGGGTCTTTCCTTCAGCGAGTTTACTGGTGTTCACAACTCCCACTTTATCTTGTATGTGATCGGAGGCAACTCTCTTTAAACATCCTCCGCAATCTTTGGCTTCTAATCTTCATATCAGCTGGGATTCCGTTTGCTATTCACTCTATTCTTCAGAAGATTGGCTAGGTGTCCATGCTGGGGGCACAAGCATGTGGGTTCAGGTCCCATCTACCTCCCCGCCATCTTCCGCCTATAAATCCACAATGTTAATTTTTGATGTATGTTGGTCCAACTTTTCATACATGTTTATATAGTTTTTTTAAAACAAAAAAATCATTTTTCTATACTATGTATTTTTAATGAGATGATAATAGTATATGCCTTATTTCCATCATATATTTTTACCCTCGGTGAGTAGT
The DNA here is from genome assembly GCA_004026765.1 of Micronycteris hirsuta. Classification (NCBI taxonomy): domain Eukaryota; kingdom Metazoa; phylum Chordata; class Mammalia; order Chiroptera; family Phyllostomidae; genus Micronycteris; species Micronycteris hirsuta. The sequence continues at coordinate 61,466 of PVJI01005260.1, read as the reverse complement.
TTACAATGTAATTTGTGTTGGCTATGTATAAATCCATTCTGTGGCTTATTATCTGACCAATTCCCAATTGTTTGTACATACTCATTAAACAAATGTTTTATAGAATGCATGCTGTATGTCAGATACCATTCTAGGAAATGGATCTTAGTCTTGAATAGGATACATACCAGATACCTAAATTATTTCTGATTTTGGGGGAGTGAGGGTATTTTATTTCGTTGGTTTTATGGAATCAGGATGACATCACCTAAAATTCACCAATGTACAATAGGACCAGTTTTTGGTGACCTTGGCATTCATCTCTTTCTGCATGTACACACTCTTTTTACTTTTTTTTTCTATTCCTTAATAACACTGCAAGAGAAGCTTCATACGAAAGTCTTTACAAATGTCTTTTACTAATTACTTAGCCAAGGAGAGGCCAGAGGTTATGCACATTTTCAAGGCTTTGGATGAGTACTGCCTGACTGATCTCTAGAAAGTGGGTATCCATTTGTAACTGGGTATCTAAGGATGCATATTTCTCTAAACTCTTAGCAAGGTTAATTTTTTTCAACCTTTGCCAGTTTGATAGGCTCACCTGGTTTGTAAAGGAACTAAAGTGCCCTTCTTGTCATCTGCTATAGTTAAAAATACATCTCACAAAAGCTGCCCATCTTGCCCAGTGCTTAGGTCTTCCCAAAGATTATGTGCAGCATTTTGGTAGTACTAATAAGAAATATCACCACACTAATTTGAAAAAAAAATGAAGAACTTAGATCCCTAGTAGGCAACAACCACATTCTGGTGTACCTCTTTGCTAAGCACCTGTTACTCACAGTAACTCCCAAACTCTTAGTAAAGATACATTCACACTATTCTCTAAGTAGTTCCCTTTGTCTAACTTTGGACTGTTTGACTTGAAGTTTGATGAGAACAGGACCATGTCTTTAGGCAAGGTCTACCTTAGGATAAACTATACCTTCCACAGGTCTGAAGTGAGGATGATGGGGAACCTATAACCCTATTTTACAGACATTCAGAGAGCTCTAGGAAATTGCTCTGGTCAAATAGCTTGTGACCTAGGACGTGAGTCTTGGTCTTTAGAGTTCAGGCCCAGTGTTCTTTCCATACCAGGTATATAATATAAACGTATACATATTTATAGTTATAAATTCATTTATTCACTCAGTACATATTTTGTGAAGGCCTGTAATGTGAAAGGAGCTGACCTAGTTGTTGAATATTGATGTGTGATTTGGACATGCGAATATATCTTGTCTTCAGTGAGATGAGAGGCTATTTGACTCAACAATTATTGAGGACATACCTAATGCCAACTGTGTGCTAAGCAGTGAACAAAGCTTAGTTAGACATTGACCCTGGTCTCAAAGTGATTATAGTCCAGTGGGTATATGTATATAAGTTATAAAAATATAAAGTTGAATATTCAGTACTATGATGAACGTTCCAAGTTGCTTTCCTTAAAAGAATTTCTTCATGTGAGACTATATCCAGTATTTTTTAGCTATTAAAAACTGTTAGATGATAGCTCCATCCATGTTATGGAGCTTTTGACAGCAAGTAATAGAAAGTCCTCATCAAGGAAAACTCACATAACTAGAAGTCAAGCATTTGGGCAAGTTCTATACGCAATAATAGAGGCTCAACGATGCCTTCTAAGACTGAAGTTCTTTTCATCTCAGAGTTCTCCCTTTTAGAACTGATGAAGACAATCATATACTTTATTGTTCAAGTCTTGCATAAGACAGAAACCATTCCCAAGGCGTGAGCTCTCTATTTTTAGTCTCAGCCAAACAAGGTGTATTTTATGTATATTTTTATGAACCAGTAGTAGTTGCCCACCCCTTGGATCCATGTGTAGGTTAGATGTCAGAACAAAACTAGAATTCTGTTACGAGGAAGAAGAGGTAAATGGATATTGAGCAGGCAACCAGATTTCCACTAAACCCTCTTGTTCCCTTAACAACCAAGTCATCCTGATGGTCAAATGGAGTTTAGAGGACCAATTCCTCTCATAGTTTACTCAAAATTTTGAGAGAAAATTATTGATAGGCCATAATTAGTCTGATGGTCAGTCTTCATAGGATAAGATAATCATGTTCTCTGAAGGGTAGTCCTTACGGAAATCCTTAGGGAGATCTGAATCTGGAGATATTCAACTGCAAGTACCAGAATACCAGCTATATCTTTACGTCTGGAAGTTGAAAGTTCCAGGTCTGACACAATGGTTCAGTGATAGTTTAGAAAACTTAAGCTTGTCTATTTTTCTGTTCTTTATCTTTCTGATCTTTAGGCATATGATATCTCATGGCTATGGTAACTTCAAGCATTACCTCATCACGTTACTGTATTCAAGCCAGATGAAAGCAGATCTCCTTACTGTGTCTGTCAGGGAGTACACTTTTCCCAGGAGCTTTCACATGTACTTCCTCGTAACGCATTGGTCTCATGCCCAGCCTTCAACCTATTGCCATCCAGGGGAATGGGATCTCATGCTTGGCTTTCATCAGTCTATTTCAGACCCTGGCAACTGGAGGAGAAGCCCATCTTCCTTAACATATTGCCAGAGCAGAATCAGAGTTCCATAGTTAAGGAAACTAAGGCTGCTACAGGATGGGCAATGAGTAGTGTCTGCCTAAGACCAACTTGGCAGTGTGTGTCCAAAGCCTCTGTTCTATTTTAACATCTATATTAGGAAAGTATTCATCTCAAGCCCAGTGTTTCTCAAATTCTGTGTAGTAAAGAATTAGTTCTCATGTTTTCCAATTCACAGACCAATACTAGGAAAGTGAAATAAAAAAAAATGGATACTTCAAACAAAACACACTACACAAACCCAAAGTTTTTATTAAACTCAAAGGCCACAAGTTTCTCTGTCAAATAGCTATAAAAATATCTACATACTCTTAATTCCTGTTCTCCTCTGATCGTGGGCCAGTGAAAGTTTGCAGACCACTGTGCTGTGTGCCCGCGCTGGCAAGGCACGTTCAGCGCACTGACTGACTTCATAGTCGGCCCGCACCTGCCTTTCCGGCCTGTGTCCTGCTGCTCCCTTCAATTCACCCAGGACAGGCTCTTTTCCGTTGCCAGAATATGCCACGTGTTTTTTGTTGTTGTTGTTGTTGTTTTACTTCTGGACTTGACTTCACATTCTGTTCTCTCTTCCTGGAATTCCTTCTCCTAGCTGGGAACACCTACTCATCTTTTTAGACCAGCTAAAATGTCATTTTCCTTGTGATATTTTTTCTGAATTCTTTGCTCTGCCGTCAGTGCTTCCTTTGAATCCCGAGTATACTTATTTTATTAGATTGTTGTTATTTCTAGGTTAGCCTCTTTGACTAGATTAAAAGTTCCTTGAAGGTAATAAATTTCTTGCTCATATTTATATCCCCTGTTCCTGGAGCTCATATTTTGCCCTAAATAAATGCTTATTGAATTGAACCGACTCAACAAATAAGACTTAGGTTTCTTTCTTTTTATTCTCCCCTAAATATTTTCCGTTGTGCTTCTGCCTCTATGTTTGTGGATTTCCATATAAGAACACATCATTTTGACACACAAATTTTTCTTCCATCTTTTTTCAAGTCTGGGTTTAAAAACAAAATACGATTGTCTATTGTGTATTCCCATCACAGGTCCTGTCCTACACGCATCAGTGTCACCATCACCGCAGGCAGCATGTGGGGTTTATGAACCCATGATGCCACCCCAGCAGCATGCTCAAATCCCCTGTAGCAATAATGAGCCTGTATATGGCTCCATGTAAACTCCCAAAAGTACCTACAAAAGTAGTACAGCACGGAGAATGTGCAGTTTACAGGAATAGTGTTCCAGGCTTCAGTCCTTATTCCTATACTAGTTCTGTGGGCTTGAGCAAATTCCTTAACTTCTCTGAGCCTGTTTCTTCCATTTGGAAAAAAAAAAAAAAAAAAAGGGATCATGGAATTACATGAGGAAACAATAATTTCTTGATAAATGTTAGTGCCCTCTACTCACATGAGTCCACAGACTGACGGGGAAAGCAGGCTGAGAACAGCAGTCAATGGGTTTTCCTGACTCTTTCAAGTGTCACGGCCAGCCTGTGCTTTCAGGCTTGCTGAGAAAGCTGACCTACTTGTGAAATTCTATCTCGGGCAGAGCCTTGGTTGCTTCTCTGTACCAGTGCTTCTTGTTTCCTCTCTCACAGCTGGCAGGGATCGCTACGTTGGCAGCTCAAGGGGTGCATGACTCAGGTGGAGGGATGCACAGCTGCTGCTTGTTAAAAGGTGGGCGGTTTGGTTGGGAGGCAGCCATGAAAACAGCACATGGAAATCCCCAAACTAAATCCCCAAACTCCACTGCTCAAATGACATCATGGGGCCAAACTACCACTGGCAGGGAGGATCCAGATGAGGCTTGTCCTTCCTCAGGCACTCTAGCTCTTTCCCTTTACCACCGATTTACCCCTCCCCACCTTTTAACTTTAGAAAAGAGGGACTGTGATGGACATTTGTTGAGTTTAATTAAATACGAAAAAACTGACTTCCTTCAACATGCCCTGCATTTTCACACCTCTGTGCCTCACTTCTGCTGTACTCTCCACGAGAAATGCTCTTCTCCCTCTACTACCTGGGAAATTCAGCCCCTACACTTTGAATCAAATGTTAGCTCTTATGTCTTCCTTCCTCTACACCACCCTTTCTTCTAGGCTGTCACCTGTCTTTAAACTTAACCCAGTTGTCATGCATCACATATTTAATTGCCCTTGTTTTTTTTAGTTTTATTTTTCAATTATAGTTGACATTCAGTAACGTTCTGTATTAGTTTCAGGCGTACAGCGTAGTGGTTAGACAGTCATTACTTTACAAAGTGTTCCGCCCAATAGTTCCAGTACCCACCTGGCACCACTCAAAGTTATTAATGTTACTATATTTCCTGGGTTGTACTTTACATCTCTGTGACTGTTGTGTAACTACCAATTTGTACTGTTTAATCCCTTCACTTTTTCACCCAGTTCCCCAGCCCCATTCTCCTCTGGCAACCATCAGTCAGTTCTCTGTGTCTATGAGTCTGTTTCTATTTTGTTTGTTCATTTTTTTGTTTGTTTGTTCTTTAGATTCCACATATAAGTGAAATCATGGAATTTGTCTTTTTCTGTCTATTTCCCTTAGCATAATACCCTCTCTCGGTCCATCCATGCTGTTGTAAGTGGTAAGATTTCATTCTTTTTTATGTTCAAGTAATATTCGATTGTGCACATGCACCACAACTTTTTTATTCACTCATCTATTGATGGGATTGCCCTTGCTTTTGAGGTATCCTTCTCTGATAGAGTGAAGGAAAGCTCTTGGGAGTCTGATTCTCTAAGTGTTTGGTTCATAGTAGGCATTCAATAAATAATTGTATGTTCTACTCAGCATATTTGACAATTTCTAATCTCTCACTAATTGTGGCTAGGTTATTAGTAGTATAATAAAAGTCCCTGTTGATTGAGCACTTAAATAGTTCTGGAAGACACTGGGCGTCCCCTTTCCTGTACCTCAGGAGCAGGAGCAGTAATGGTAGTAGGACTAACCACAGCAAGGAGAAAAATCCAGGAGCTGTTTGGAAGCCAGGGGGCTATTTCTTAGTTTAATGTTTGCATATTCCAGATTTATTCCTTGGTGAGTCAAAGTAGAATCCAGATTTATCCAGAAGTTCCTTGGATGTCATTAAAATTCTTGTAGGGGAATGTGGGGTTGGAAGTCACTAATCTAGTCCTGTTATTTCCACTTACTAAGCAAACTACTGGGGACACAGCAGTAAGTCAGGTACACTTGGGTTCAAATCCTGATTCTGCCATTTACACACTACTTGTGGGAGCTTGTTACCTCTCTGAGTCTCAGTTTTGTTTTGTTTTTTTCAGAGCTAGGAGGATAATATTTATTTGGGTTTTTGTGATGACTAAATATCATTTGTGTAAAGTATGTAATCTAGATCTGGCACTTCATAGGTATTTAATAAGTGGTAGTTATTATACTTGGCAAATTTTGAGGTGGGTAGGGTGATGGCCTGAGCAATGTATTAGCATTGCATTAACTATAACTAGGGAAAGGTCAGCTTAGAACTCAGTATGTCACATAAATACCTAGTGCAATTTACATTGTAACTTAATAAAAGACTTCAAGGGGTTTTCCAGTTCTCACTGTTAGGATTTTTTCTGGGTTTAGTCCCATATTTTACTATTTTGATGTGTCCTCCTACCTCTGGAGAGCCCCTGGCCCTCAGGGAGCCCTGGACCCATGGCCTGCCTGAGTTGTGGTCAATTCTGGGCTCACTTTTCCTTTGTTCCCCCTCCCTGCCTCTCTTGCCCCGAGGTCTTAGGTCTTATCTTGTCCTCTGGGGAGGTATGTTAAGTGCTCTGCCAGCCAGCCTGTGTGCCTGGCCTGTTTTTTCTCACTGCCAGTACCTCTTGGATTCCAATTCCAAACATGGTATCCATCTGGGGTCACCCTTTCTTCCGGTGCCAGGAGAGACGCATTCCAAATGGAACACAAGTGTGCCTTCTGGGCTGGGCTCTCCTCATTCTGTCTGAGGAAAACAGAGAGCAGGATGTGGCCCTTTCATTATCCCTCACTGCTGAAGTTTTCAGGCCTATAGTCCTGTTCTTTCCTAGGACAACTTAAATTTTCTCTAAGAGCCAAATGTGAAGACGGCCCTACGAAACCTGGATCCAAGGAAGCTGGCCAGGGCTCTGCTGGGAAGACCAGTGCCTTGCTAAATGAAAGAGGATAAAAAGTTTTAAAATTCTACATGAAGTGTACTATGTTCTGCCATTCAGTCCCAAAGCTACCGGAAACATTCCTCCTAGAAAAGGTGGAGTTGCTGGTGAGAAGCCGGAGGTGAGAAGACATCTAGGAGGACAGACTACTCCATCTTCTGAATTTCTTATGTGGGGCTAGTCTTAGAGCCCAGCAAGGCTTTGAGACACCCTGAAGATGAGCCCCAACAGCAGCATGGTGGGCCAGCATCCATGGCAGGGGCCGGTGTGTATTGGCTGGAAGCAGGACCTGGAAGGGGCTGTCTACCACCTGGCTAACTGCTTCTTGTTTCTGGGCTTCATGGGGGGGAGTGGGGTATATGGATGCTTCTATTTCTTTGGTTTCCTGAGCACTGGCTACGTGTGCTGTATGCTGTGGGGCTGGTTTGATGCCTGCGGCCTGGACATTGTCATCTGGAACTTCCTGCTGGCAATGGCCTGCCTGCTCCAGCTGGCATACCTGGTCTACCGCCTGCGCAAGGACACCCTCCCTGAGGAGTTTGATCTCCTCTACAAGACGCTCTGCCTGCCCCTGCAGGTGCCCCTGCAGACGTACAAGGAGATTGTTCACTGCTGTGAGGAGCAGGTCTTGACTCTGGCCACTGAGCAGACCTATGCTGTGGAGGGCGAAACTCCCATCAACCGCCTGTCCCTGCTGCTCTCTGGCCGGTAAGCTACTCTGTCACTGCCCACACTTCTCATTTCCCAGTAAGTCCCTTTCCATTTCGTACCCCCTTCCACTGAGGGAAGGATGTGGCTGGCCATACAAACCAAAATAGATTTTTCTAAGCATGGGTGTGCTTCCTCTTTCTTAGCATTTTCCCAGGGGAAACTAGATCATGAGGCATCTTGGTTGGCAGGAAGGGATGTGTGTGCACTTGCTGCTGGGAGGGGTCAGGTGAGTGCTTCCTGAGCCTGAGTCTAAAACAACCATATACGTAGCAGTGTGTTATGCCTAAGCTGCAGCAATAGCTCTGTAAGCTTTGGAAAGCTAAAAGTTTCAAGATTAATTTGTTTCTCTCATGTCCATTCAACATTTGCCAAGTGCCAACTATGAGCAGGGACCAGTGCCCAAACAGAGGGGGTTTCCTGTAACCCCTGTTCCTTGCCAGGGCATCAAGGATATTGGGGACATCCCGTACAGACTCTGTGGTAAAGCCGTTCTGTACCCACCCAGGTGTGGAGAGGGAATACCCCTGTCCACTTTTCCATTCCTAGTAATTCTATTGAGTTTCTTACAGGCCAAGATGACAGGTACTGTGAATTTGAGGGCCAGACACTATGAGAGAGTAGTGATGCCCACACGTGTCTTGTTGAATTTTGGTAGAGACACCTGGCTGACTCCTTTTTAAGAAGGCTGATGTCAACTCTAAAGGACACATGGACAAAACCACGGGGAGGTGGAGTCAGGGGAGGGAGGTGGGGATGGCTGGGGGAGGGGAGTGGTAGTAAATGCAGACAACTGTACTTGAACAACAATAAAATAATTAAAAAAAAAAAAGAAGGCTGATGTCAGACATGAGGGAAACAGTCTTAGTCAGGGCCCAATCAGCCTGCATGGAGTGCTGGCCATGAGCGGGTATCTTCTGAACAAATACCACGGGTGGTATTTGTGCCGCACATTTGATAAGAAATTGTGGATTCTTTGAAATATTGCCTTAGTGGGTTTTGATGTGGGGCTAAGTAGCAAATGCACCTAGTAGCATGTGCACTGGGGCTGGCTTTATGGAAATCAAGCAAAATATTTCAAAAGGCTTTTATTTCCATTTCCTCCCCGGCTTCCTTGAGACCAAGAGAATGTGATAGAAAAGATAAGATAGTAATCATTCCTGACTGATGTGGCTCAATGGGGTTGGGTGTTGTCCTGCAAACCCAAAGTTTGCAGATTCAACTCCCAGTTAAGGCACATGCCAGGGTTGTGGGCCAGGTCCTCAGTTGGGGGCGTGAGAGGCAACCAATCAATGTAATCAGTGTTTCTCTCGTACATCAATGCTTCTCTTGCTCTCCTTCTCTCTCCCTTCCCCTGTCTCTAAAAATAAATGTGTAAAAATATTTTTTAAAAGATAGTAATCAGGAAGCTCTATTCCAAAAGGGGCAGGGTAGGGGCATGAAACCAGATAAGACTGCCAACCACACTGGAAAAATAAAGACTCTGACAATATAGTACTGCAACTACTACTACTAGTAATAACATGCATTTATCTATTAATGTTTAGAATGGAAAGGGTTAAATATAAATATATTTGTTTGTTTGTTTGTTTGGACTCAGAGGTTCTGGGTTTGTTTGTTTGGACTCAGAGGTTCTGGGTTTTGTAGGGAGAAATTGTATTTTTTTTAATTTTTTAATTTTAATATATTTTATTGATTATGTTATTACAGTTGTCCCATTTTTTCTCCCCTTTATTCCCCTCCATCCAGTACCCCCTCCCCCACCCACTATCATCCCCCCACCTTAGTTCATGTCCATGGGTCACACATGTAAGTTCTTTGGTTTCTCCATATCCCATACTATTCTTAACCTCCCCCTGTCTGTTTTCTACATACCATTTATGCTTCTTATTCCCTGTACCTTTTTCCCCATTTCCCCCCTACCCCATCCCCACTGATAACCTTCCATGTGATCTCCATTTCTGTGATTCTGTTCCTGTTCTAGTTGTTTGCTTAGTTCTTTTTTGTTTGTTTGTTTGTTTTAGGTTTGGTTGTTGACAGCTGTGAGTTTGTTGTCATTTTACTGTTCATAGCTTTGATCTTCTTCTTTTTTGTGGATAAGTACCTTTAACAATTCGTATAATAAGGGATTGGTGATGATGAACTCCTTAACTTGACCTTATCTGGGAAGCACTTTATCTGCCCTTCCATTCTAAATGATACCTTTGCTGTATAGAGTAATCTTGGATATAGGTCCTTGCCTTTCATGACTTGGAATATTTCTTTCCAGCCCCTTCTTGCCTGTAAGGTTTCTTTTGGGAAATCAGCTAGTAGTCTTATGGGAACTCCTTTGTAGGTAACTGTCTCCTTTTCTCTTGCTGCTGTAAGATTCTCTCTTTATAAGTATTTGTTTACAAATAACTGCATTTATTTACACTTCAATTTACTCATAAGAAATTGTATTTTGTTATGAGTAAATTAAAGTGTAAGCAAATGCAGCTATCTGTAAACAAATGCTTACATAATTATAAATGCACTATGACTATTGCCCAAATGTTTGGCATCTGTGGTTCCATGCTCAAAATAAAGACACTTCAGGAAATGTGCTCCTTCATGAGTTCCATGCTATTTGCTTGCTCCTCAGAACTCCTCTTTGTTCAAAGGAGGGAATTGAGACCGGTGGGAGAAAGGCCCACTCCACTCGTGTGGTGCTTATGAATGGAAATATATTATGATTATTGTATAGTTTGTGGCTTGACCAGGAATTGTACAAACCACTTCTCTGTGAATGGGAGAGAGGAGCTTGCTCCCTCAGCATGGCTTTCCTAGTATACTTAACATCAAAAACCCAAGTCAGAAATTAGACCATTGTGATTTTTATTTCTTGCTTTTCAAGGTTTGGAGGTAAGAGTTTTGTTTTGTATCTTTTAATGTCAGTCATCCTATCTCAATTTTTCTAAGTTGGAGCTGGGGGAAGAGCTTCTAGTCTATGGGCAGGCTCCAGTTTTCAGAGAGAATATACCTCAAAGCAGCAGATAAAAACTCCATGCCAGGGAGTGTGGACTTCTCGTGCTGATCGCTCCACCTCACAGACAGACTCTCACCTGGAAACCACTGCTGAAACCTCAGACATTCTTTTGTTTTTATTTTAATAAAGGCACATCAGTCCCTTTAAAGATTCAGGAAGTGACTTCCTCAATGTTTATCATCCTGTTAAGCTGTGGGAGAGTTCCTCTCATATACTTATTCAAAGCACAGGCTCCCACGTGCGCGGCCTCCTGAGCAGGCAACTGATGTAGGAGGAAATCACTGTCCATCCTGGAGATCAGATGAAAAAGGATCTCGTGTACCAATTTAAATAGCTTCAGGGAGCCAGGTAGGTTATTAGATGTTACCCGCGCACGCCTCGGTTGCGGTGCAAACAAGAGGCAACCGATCGATGTTTCTCTCTCACATAGATGTTTCTCTCCCTCTCTCTCTTCCCCCCTTCCCTTCCTCTAAAATCAATGAGTATGTCCTCATATGAGGATTTAAAAAAAGGTATTAGAAATACCATATCATATGCTACTAAGCTGCACATCTATGCTAAGCACACTAAGACAATGGCTGCCGAGAAAATATTTTTAATTACGTACTCAATCCATTTGTGTATTTCTAAAGGTGCAATACTTTTTATTTATCAGTGAAAGAAGTTAGAAATTAACTTAAAAAAAAAATCACCAGACAGCTACCAAATTTTCTTGAAAGTCACAGTCACATGTATACTGCATCATGGAAAAGAGGAGGGACAAGACAGGTCCCACCCATTTCATGAGTTACATCAAATACCAGACCTACTCAAGGGTGGAGAGAAAATGTCACTTTCAAAAAGGAGTATGTTACTAAATGAAGCATTTACTATACTCCTTCCTAAGAGCAACAGGTGGGGAACATGATTTCTAAACTAGACGTGAGAGGTGGAATGAGGAAGTACTCCATCCTCCTCCCCTTAAGGGCTAGCTAATGGTTAATGAAGTTTTAAAAATGACTAAATAAAAGCAACCCTCCATCCTCCCACCTCTCCCCCACAGAAAGCGGGGGAAAACTAGGTGTTCCAGATTACTCTCCAAGGTGGAACCCAGGAGCAGTTTTCAACCCAAAATAATCTATTACAGAGTCGTCACAGGCATGCCTTGCTTTTAAACAAACAAAGAAACTCTTTTTTTTTTTTTAAGATTTTATTTATTTATTTTCAGAGAGGAGAAGGGAGGGAGAAAGAGCAATGTATGGTTGCCACTCACATGGCCTCACTGGGGACCTGGCCTGCAACCCAGGCATGTGCCCCGACTGGGAATCGAACCGGGACCCTCTGGTTCCCAGCCCGCGCTCAATCCACTGAGCTACACCAGCCGGGCCAAAGAAACTCTTTTTGAAACAACAGAACAAATACTAGTACTGATCACTTTTTCTGACAATACATCATTACTCAAAATTAACTAGTACTGAGAAGGGCAAAAGGACTATGCCTATGGGCTTTGTCTCACATGAGCATGTGCATAGGTGTAGGGCGTCTGTCATTATGGCAAAAATGAACTTTCATTTTTAATCTTTAATTTGATTTAAACATTGCTTTTAGTATGATGCCAACATCAGCTGTGCAGGAGGGGTACTAGAGACATGTTCATAGCAGTATACACCTTCTTCACTTCTGAAGGCTCCAGAGCAGCCAATATTGCTTCATCAAATATCGTACATTCTCTAGGCCTTTCTGTGTGGGTCCAAAACACTCCACATATGTGACAGCATTTGGGTCATGGACCAGCTTTTTGGCAATCTCCGGAGTCATAGCCTTCTGTTGTTCTTGGCAAATGGTAAGTTTCTCAATAGTAGAAGGATCACCTCTGAGATCAATTTTGGTCCCAAGAACAAGGAAGGAGTCTTTGGACAGTGGTTATATTTCAATTATACTATTACAGTTGTCATGATTTTTCTCCCTTGCCCCCCTTCACCCATCACTGCCCCCCCCCATCCCTCAGGCAATCCCGACACCATTGTTCATGTCCATGGGTCATGGGTATAAGTTCTTTGGCTTCTCTAGTTCCTACACTGTACTTTACATCCCCATGGCTATTCTGTAACTACCTATTTGTACTTCTTAATTCCCTCACCTCTCCGCCAATTCCCCCATAATCCCCTCCTAACCAGCAACCATCAAAACCCTCTCCATATCCATGGTTCTGTCTCTGTTCTTCTTGTTTGCTTAGTTTGTTTTTTAGATTCAATTGTTGATAGATATGTATTTTTTGTCATTTTATTGTTCATAGTTCTGATATTCTTCTTTTTCTTAAATAAATTCCTTTAACATTTCATATAATCATGGTTTGGTGATGATGAGCTCCTTTAGTTTTTTCTTGTCTGGGAAGCTCTTTATCTGCCCTTCGATTCTAAACAAAAGCTTTACCGGGTAGAGCAACCTTGGCTGTAGGTCCCTGATTTTCATGACTTTGAATATTTCTTGCCAATTCCTTCTAGCCTGAAAAGTTTCTTTTGAGAAATCAGCTGACAGTCATATGGGGATACCCCTGTAGGTAAATAACTTCTTTTCTCTTGCTGCTTTTAAGATACTCTCTTTAACTGTAACCTTTGGCATTTAAATGATGTGTCTTGGAATGGGCCTCTTTGCATCCATCTTGTTTGGGACTCTGTGCTTCCTGGACTTGTATGTCTATTTCCTTCATCAAATTAGGAAAGTTTTCTTTCATTATTTTTTCAAATAGATGTCCAATTTGTTGTTCTTTTCCTTCTCCTTCTGGCACCCCTGTGATGTGAATGTTGGAACGCATGAAGTTGTCCCAGAGGCTGCTTACAATATCCTGGTGTTTTTGGATTTTTTTCTTCTTGTTGTTCTGATTTGTTGTGTTTTTACTTCCTTATGTTCCAAACCATTGATTTGATTCTTGGCTTCATTCACTCTACTGTTGTTTCTCTATGAATTGTTCTTTATTTCAATTAGTATATCCATCATTTCTGACTCGATCTTTTTTATGCTGTTGAGTTACTTACTAAGTTTCTTGAGCATCCTTATAACTAGTGTTTTGAACTCTGTATCTGATAGATTGCTTATCTCCATTTTGTTTAGTTCTTTTCCTGGAGTTTTGATCTGTCCTTTCATTTGGGCTATATTTCTTTGTCTCCTGATTTTGGCAGCCTCCCTGTGTTTGTTTCTATGTACTAAGTAGAACTGCTATGACTCCCTGTCTTGGTTGCATGGCTCAGTGTATTCGATGTCATATAGGGTCTAGTGGCACAGCCTCCCCTATCATCCAAGCTGGGTACTCAAGGTGCACCCTTTGTGTGGGCTGAGTACACCTCCCTCTTGTAGTTGAGCCTTGATTGCTGTTGGCAGGTCAATAGCAGGGACTTACTCAGGCCACCAACTGGTTGTGGCCACTGACCACCAACCTCCACCCTCTGTGGAAGATCAGCTCTGTGGGGGTAGAGTGGTGGTGCCTCCGTGTGGTCTGTAGCCACCCACTGGATGTGCAGGATCTGCATTTCCCAGGTGGTGCAGGTCAAAGTCAGCTCCTACCTGTCTTTTGCCTGGGGCCACCTTGCCTGAACTATAAAGCAATCTGAGATGGCTGCTACTTGTGCTGGGCTTGGCGACTCCCAGGTAAAGCCAAGCTGTGAATCTAGGTTGGCTGCCACTACTGCTGGGCCGGGGGCCACTTAGCAATGAGTATGGAGGCTGTTGCTCAGTGAGATCAGCTGTTGCTTATTTGAGAGGATTTAGGAAGTTGTAGAGCATGAGCCAAGACCAGCCATGCATATGGAAAAGTCACGGTTAACAGTTTGCTGGATCCATAAGTTGGGTGGGACATAGTCTCAGGGGATCTTCAGGGTGGGGCAAACGGTTTTAGCCAGGTTGATATAGTCTCAGCTATGGCACCAACCTGCTGGCTCTGTTGGCTCTGTTGGGGGAGGGTTCAGAAAAGGAACAGTGGCCACTGTTTGCCTTTCTGTCTGGGAGAAAGCTGTCACCCAGCTCTTGCCTTGGTGTCAGACCCTTCACTTCCTCCCTGTATGCCACTGGTGCCTTTCAAGCTGCTACCTCAGTGCTCGAGCCCAGAGGGAGTGAGTCAGAATTGGTGAGTCCATGTATGTCTTCTTTAAGAGGAACTTCTTGAGACTCCAGAAGTTTCTTCCATCAGCTGAGTCTCTACTGGACTTTGCAATCAGAGGTTATGGGGACTTATCTTTCAGTTACTGGAACATTGGGGTGGGAGGCTGGTGTTGGGCTGGTATTGGGGACCGATCTGCCTGGCAATGGCAATTGTAGCTCAGCCCTATGGGAAAGCCCATATGCATGTGGTGGCACACAGGATGCCAAACCCATGGATCGGTTCTCTCATGGGAAATCAGGCCTGCATTATACCTAGGCTGCTTTGTGACTTGCTCTTGGCTAAAACTCTCTCACCCTGGATTGAGGCAGCAAATGCTTACTGCATACCTTTAAAGTAACTTCCTGAAGTCTGTGCTAACTCTCCCAAGGACTGAAGTGTAACCAGACCCATTACTCTTATCATTCCCTTGCATATGCAACATTCTTTCCTCATTAATCTGTAAGAAGTAATCTGTAACATCCTTTACATCACTATGTGTAAAAAGTAATTACCTAAAACCTAAGTATAATGAATGAAAACCTTTGATGTATGCTATGAGAAGGCCAATAAAAGCCTGTCAAGGCAAGGGTCGGGGCGCTCTCCTCTTGAGAGAGTGGCTATGCAGTCCCCTTTTTTTCTCCACAGGATTTACGTGGTCCCCATGCATTTATTTACAAATCAGCCACAGCATATGGATTCTGCAGGACAGGATCCATGCAGGCTGGGAGTCCTTGCTCCCAAGATCTCCCTCCCAAATTTTTATCTACCACGCATGGGTGTGGGACCAGCCCATTCTGTGTTTCTGCCTTTCTTACCAGCCTGGACAGATGTGGTTTCTTTAATTCTGTAGTTGTCAGACTTCCATTCAACTCGATTTCTGATAGTTCTGAGCAATGGTTGTTCTATAATTTAGTTGTAATTTTTATGTGGTTGTGTGAGGAGATAAGCTATGTTTACCTATGCCACCATGTTGACTAGAAATCTTCTCTCATATTTTCAGAGGATGAAGAAACAACTGAAAACAGACTAGAAACATCAGTTTGTGGATAATTCAGTGGTCATAATCCCTCAGAATCTTCTTGCCGTGCAGTATCAAAAATGCCAAGAGTATATGGCTTTCCATTAATCATAACTGTGACTACATAGTTGTCAGAATATTTGGTACATATTCAGATAGAAATTTGTTGTGCAGGATATCAGGAGACATGTTTTATAAATGTCACCGTGTCCCAGAACAACACACTTAATTGTCTGCTTAATTGCTGAAACAGTTTTCTATCCACTTTAAATATTTCAGATCTGATGATGACCTCAGCTTCTACATAGAGATCTTTTTACCTGCTCCCTTTGCCTGACTGAGACACATCCTTTCTCAGTATATAACTTTAGAAGAGAATTTTGGGCTAAAACTCTGAGTTTTCTGGGGAAAAGAGGGAAAAAAACTCCATACTGCATCCTTATCATTTTCCATTTTTTAATATGTCATTTGAATTTTGAAGAGAATTTGGTTAGCCATTCACTTTTTTCCCACACGGTCTCTTTTCTCCCTTTGCCAGGGTTCGTGTGAGCCAGGATGGGCAGTTTCTGCACTACATCTTTCCTTACCAGTTCATGGACTCTCCCGAGTGGGAATCACTGCAGCCCTCTGAGGAGGGGGTGTTCCAGGTAATAGGGAGCCCCATAGCAGTACCGTCCTGCTCATCCCACTGTAACCCAGCAATAGCCTTCCCCCATCTTTCCCCTCTGACATCTGTCCTTGGAACCACTGCCAATATGATGCTAGGGGTGTGATTGCTCTCCTGTAGAAAGAGTGCCTGGGCTCTGGGAAGAGTGAGGTGCAGTAGGACCTGATAGGTGGGCCATGTCACTCCTATGCCTAACACTCTTCCAGAAGCCTCCAGTGAACACAATATAAAAATCCACACTTCTGCCTGGACCAGTGTGGTTCAGTTGGTTGGGTGTCATCCTGCCAGCTGAAAGGTTGTGGTTTGATTCCCGGTCAGGGCTCATGCTTTGGTTGTGGGTTCGGTTCCAGTTGGGGTGCATGAGAGAGGCAACTGATCGATGTTTCTTTTTCACATCGATGTTTCTGTCTCTCTCCCTCCCTTCCTCTCTCTCTCCCTCCCTTCCTCTCTCTCTCCCTCCCTTCCTCTCTCTCTAAAAATAAATAAATAAATAATTTAAAACACTTCTTACAGAGTCCATTAAGACCATTAGTGGTATCTAGCCATATCTCCAGCCCCTCCCCTCACACTTTTTGCCCATTCCAGCCATACTGAACTAGTAGTACTGCTCTAAACACAGTACATTGTTTTCCCATGGCTGTGCCTTGGCCCCTACTGTCCCTTCCACCTGAAACGCATTTCCCCGCAATAGATGAGGCTATGGCATTTCACTTCCTCTGGAGTCTGGCCAGATTGACTTCATTATCCTCCATCCCCACAGCCTATTTTTCTTGCCTGTATGCCTTTCTGTTCCTTTTACTTATGCTGACTGATACACATATTCCTCTCTGTTCTAATGGTCTGGTTTCCTTTCTGCCTTCTGCACAGTGAACTCTTTGAGGTAGAAATCTGTGCTTCTCCTTTTATCTCCAAATTCTAAAGGACAATACCTTGAATATGTAGGCATTCAATAAAGGTTGGCTTGGCAGTCAGCAGTTAGTGTCTCAGAGGACTTCTTGGGGTATTCACGTAACCACTCCAAGGTGGGGACCTAGCTGCTTGTCCCCTCCTCTCTTCCCTGCCAATCCTCAGGCTTCAGTTACCTCCTTTGTAGTTCTCACTTGCTAAATGGCTAGCATCTGGCAGGTACTACATATTATATTGCCTTATTGATTCTCAGAGCAATCCTCTGGGTTGGATATTATTATTACCCCACTTTACAGATGAAAAAACAGAGGCTCAAAGTATCATAATTTGTGCAAAGTCATCTAGAAAAGTGGCAAAACCAAGCTGCCAGGCTCTACGATTTCTGATCTTTTTCAAAATGGGAGGGTCATCAGGAGAGTAGGGTTTATACAAACACACCCACACACACACACACTCTCTTACAGTAGGGACTCCCCTGACCAGAAACTCTGCTAGTACCAGGTCCCATGTGTCTCCTACCACTTCTATCAGGGAGTCTCTCAGCTAGTATATGAGCCAACCCCAGAATAGACACATGCCAGGCAGGACCTTCTGGCTGGGCCTGCTTCCGTCCCACCCTGACTCTTGGCTCTGTGAGGAAACAAACTTAGAGGCAACCGTTATCCCTCTGCAAGGACCACCAGCCTTAGATGCCCCCCTCTTATCAGGTTCCTCCCTGCACCACACACACCCTCTCCAACCCACCCCGAAGTTTCCTTTGAAAACCCCCAGGACCATAAGAACCTCAGGAGGGCTGAGTCAGATCCTGAGCCAGCAGGACCAGGCTGTGTTTGTGACAGTGACAACGAGGAACAGGTGGTGGGTGAGCTGAGTGTCCTCCCCTAAGTTATGCTTGAAAGGAAGGGCTATAACCCCAGATGACCCCTCAGCCTGGAATGTAGTTATCGTCACATTCCTCCCATTAATATTTTTAGCATGCACCTCATTTGGGAGCAATGAGATCCACAGGTTTGCTGTGTAAAGTCCCATTTCCTCTTTGCAAATGTCAAGTGTTCTCCTGAGTTATAGTTCATCTTTTTCTTGTCTTTTGCAATCATAGTCTTTGTTGGCTAAGAAGGTGACCCACGGTGACTGCCTAAATCATAATTCTTACCATGATTACCACAAATGAATCAACATTTTTTCACACTTCTCAATTTTACTGGACCCAAGCCCTCTTTACATATGTTATCTCATTTAATTCATTCAACCAAACTCTGAGGTGAGAATTAAAGAAAAATCTTGTCAAACTTATAGATATAAGTTGATAAACAGGCTTCCTGAAGACCTTTGGGGAAGGATTGTACATAGGACATGAGAGAGTGACATTAGGTTGTTTAACCACATACAAGATGGGTAGCCTTCACCCGATTCATCATTCACTTCAGTAACGTGTATACTTATCACATCAGGCGCTGTTAAAGGTGCTTGGAATATATCAGGGAACAGAACACATGACAGTCCCTTGCCTTCATGCAATTTATACTTTAGTAGGAGGAAAAAATAAGCCATAGACATAAGGAATAAGCAAATTATGTAATTTGTTAAAATCACAACTTCTATTTTTAAAAAATAGAGTAGTGTAAAGGAGACAATTGCATTTTAAATAGGGTCATGAAAATCTTTGTTGAGTAGGTGACATCTGAGCAAAGACTTGAAGAAGGTGACAGTTTGAGCTCTGTGAATATCTGGGGAAAGAGCATATCAGAAAAAGGGAAGAGCCAGTGCAAAGGCCCATCAGTGGGAGGGGCCAGCATGTTTGAGGTACAGAAAGGAGGCCAGTGCTACTGGGACAGAGAGAGGGAGGGAAGAATATAGCAGGAGAGGGAGTCAGAGAGGTGATGAGAAGCCAGAGCTTATATTTTCTAGATAGAGCCAAAAGATTTCCTAACACATTGTATGTAGTGTGTGGAGAAAGAAGAGCAAGGAAGACTGTAAGGTTTTTGGCCTGAGCAACTAGAAGGAGGACGCTGTGATAGGTAGGTATTGTAGGTAGAGTTGGTTTGAGGGGAGAGGGCAAGTTCAATCTGGGATGTATTATATTTGTGTCATCTATGGACATTTAAGTAGAGATGCTGCACAGGCAGTTGGATATTTGAGTCTGGAATTAAGGAAGGAGGCTTGAGGTTGAGACATCAGTTTGAGACTTGGCATACAAACGATATTTAAAACTGTTGGGTTGGATGAGATCACCAAGTGAGTGAGTTCAGACAGGGGGGGGGGGTCAAGAACCAAGCCCTAGGATATTCGAGTGTTTAGAAGTCAGAGAGAAAAAAGGGAAGCAGCAAAGGAAGCTGAACAGAGCCGTCAGAAGACGATCAGGACAGTTTGGCATACTGAGAACCAAGTAAAGAACGTGTATCAAAGAGGAGGCAGCGATCAACAGGGATGAGCACCATGAAAACTGACTGCTGCAACTTAGAGGTCATTGGTGACCTTACCAGGAGCGGTGCTGGGGCGCTAGGGCCCCCCCTGACTGGTTTAACAGAGGGTAAGAGGAGAAGGGTTGGAGACAGCAAGTGTAGTTAACGTCTTCTATGGAGTCTTGCTGAAAAGGAGAACAAATTAATGGAGTGACAGCTCACCAAAGAAGTGAAGCGAGGAAAAAGGATTTTCATTTTTTAAATTTTGCTTTATTTTAAAATGGAAGAAGTAACAGCATGTTCATAAGTATGTCCGTGGTCTTTGTGTTCGACTCTGAGGACTTTGGTTACATCCCGATTAGCTCTTACACCCAACTTCACCTTCAGTACTCTGATTTCTTGTTTGGGAATTGTTAATAAGCACATCTGAAGTACACACTGTGGCAGAGAGTGACCACTACTTGCTGAACGGTAATGAATGGTTTGTCAGTACTTACTACGCTCAGAATTCTTTCTCATGAAGCAACATGCTCAGAGAGTAATTTGTCTGATGTCACAGAGCTGGTAAAGGGGTAAAGCTGGAACATTACACCAGGTTCTGACCTTCTGATGAGGTGATTTGAGGCCCTATCTTCAGTGGTCATGATTATGAGGAAATGAGTGAAGAAAATGGAAGAGGGCTACTGCAGTGGGGAAGGGAGAGGAGTGGAAGTTAACGGGAGATCCAGTAGGTAAGGCAGAAGCTATAAGAATGTATAAAATCAGTCCTGGCTGGTGTAGCTCAGTGGATTGAGCGCGGGCTGGGAACCAAAGGGTCCCGGTTCGATTCCCCGTCAGGGCACATGCCTGGGTTGCAGGCCAGGTCCCCAGTGGGGGCCATGTGAGAGGCAACCATACATTGCTGTTTCTCTCCCTCTCTGTCTCCCTCCCTTCCCCTCTCTCTAAAAATAAATAAATAAATAATCTTTAAAAAAAAAACAAAGACTGTATAAAATCTCTAGGGAAGAATATAAAGTCAATCCTACCCTTAATTAGATAATGCACATACAGAACTTAACAAATGCCTGGCAATTGAGTCACCTCTCCTTAAATATTAGCTGCTATCATCACCATCATTTCCACTGTCTCCATTCACAAACTTTCTTCATGAGCTCTGCCATCCTTCTCACTGTTAAAATATTTTGGCCACCCAGATTATTAAAAATTGTGTGATTTTACACCCTTGTTCACTATCCTAAGCATGTTTTCATTTTAACCCTGGCTTTAGCACTCATCATTGTTTTAACAAGGATTTATCAAGCACCTTCTGCATGCTGGGCACACTTCATTTACCCTGCAAATGTGACTTAGCTTTGCATCATGGGCACACAGTGAGTGCTCAGCAGTTCCCAGATGACTAAATCAATGGAGAATGGGGCACCCTCTGACTTTGTGTCCTGAAGATTTCCTCTTCCTGTTTGCCCTTTTTCTGACTTCAGTCATCAGATCTGTCTGGCTACTTATAGTGGCTGAGTCAAGAGCAATTTCATGGCCCTGAATCCCAGACTAAGTTCTGTCCACTTGCTGCAGCTTGGCGTACCTAACACCCAGGGAAGCTCTTCTCTAACTAAAATATTTTCCAACTCCTTTTGCATCCCTATTCCAACATATTCTCCTTCTGTATTCTTAAAACAAGCTGTCATCACCATTCTGACCTTTCTGCAGAGCATTAGGAGGCCCCTTCTTTCCCTTGAAATCTCAACAGACTCAGACCCTTCTGCAGCCATTAGTGATATCAGCCATTGAAACATAGACTATGAGAGCTGAGGAGACCAGATGTAGAAATTGAGGCTCCAGGAGATGCAGGCCCAGTCAGTGAATGGCTGATCCCAGGGCTCCTGACAAGGGTGTGTCCCCCACCCTCAATCAGTGCACACAAGTAAAAGTCATTCGCTGGACCTCCTCCAGGCAAGGCCATGGCAGGAGGGATGTTCCCACAGCTTCTTCAGTAAAAGTGCAACTGTTTCCCAAGTAACTGTATGTTTCTCTCTGCCAAACATGGACACATATTCTAGTTTAAACCTTCACTCTTTGCTCCTGACCCCTCTCAGGTCACTCTGACTGCTGAGACTGCATGCAGCTACATTTCCTGGCCCCGGAAAAGTCTCCACCTTCTTCTAGCCAAAGAGCGATACATTTCCCGCCTCTTCTCAACATTGCTTGGCTATGACATCTCAGAAAAGCTCTACGCTCTCAATGAGAAGCTCTTTGCTAAGTTTGGGCTGTGCTTCGACATCCGTCTCCCCAGCCTCTACCACGTCCTTGGTTCTGCTGCTTCAGATGCAGGGCCGGAGTCCCAGAAAGAGGATGAGGAAATCCACGAGCCAGCCGCATCCCCTCCTCCGGCCACGCCCACATCTGTCCAGCAAATACCCCGCTGCTCTCCCCCTCCAGCTGCCTCCAACCCTCATGCACAACCTTCCAGGGCTAGGATGTCTCGGCCTGACAGCGGCGTCCTGGGTGAGGACTCCACCAGTCTGGTGCTGGAGGATTTTGAGGAGATGTCAGGATCAGAATCGGTCATGGATTATAGGAGTGATGGGGAGTACATGAGGTGAGGGGAGAACTAACATGGGCCCAGCCACCGGCTCAGGATCCTGTGTAAGTACTCTAGGGCAGCGGCCACACTTCCCTGCCTACAGGTGGCCTTAACTCTGCTTGTAAGAGCAAGAAAAGCATTCAGTAAAGGCTGTCCTCTTAGAGGACTTCCAGAAAGTGCCATTAACCCAACCTTGCCGTTAGCCGTTGCAGGTGCATGCAAGACATGAGGGGATTCTTTAACTTGTTCCTTATTAAATATGATTGCATTTTGGAAAGTGGGCTGGTTGATATTTTGAGCAAGCAGTTAGGTTGCTAAATTTTTTGCAAAACTGTGCTGATAGCTAAAGGGGATTTTATTTGTGGCATGCATTTTGTGTGTGTGTGTGTGTGTGTGTGTGTGTGTGGCATACATTTTAAAGGTGGCATGTTTCTAATTCTCACTGGTTTTTCCTAGCATAGAGTCAGCTCTGGCATGCAGTCAATATGTAGCCTGGATTGCACATTTATCTGTTAAAATCGGATATTCCAAAAAGACTTGTGATACAAGTTAATAACCCTGGGAGGAAAATCACCCCACCTGGCTCACCTCTCCCAGTGGAAAGTGTGCTAATAGCTCAGGCAGAGGACTGGATGCTGCTCTGCCTGAATGTGACTATGATCAGATGTGTATACGGCAGCCTGGTCTTCCCCACAAACCACCCCTGTGTGAGGTGGGGTGGGCACGGATCTGGGAGGACTAGTGGTATGTGCAGGATTTCCCACATGGGTCCAAGAAGTAGACAAGAAAGCCCGTACTAAGTAATTCGGGGAAGCTACTTTCATGTCCCCTTTGCTGCTCTCACAAGGCCATGGCATTTTCCTCGGGGACTCCACACAACCACAGGGGAGGCTTGGGTTTTCCTGAGGAAAACACCACATTTTTTTTATTTGGAAGGCATTTCCAAGGAAAGGAGTCAGGCCCGAGGAAACTCGTCATTTTTGGGAAGCACTGACAAATTTCCTGAGGAACTAGCCCAGTGAGGAAGGTTTCCAGGTACACAAGGTGAATGAGTGAATGTAAATTTTGAAAAAGAAGTTATATAACTGATAAAAGAGGCAAGAGAGGTGAATGTTAAGAGGTTAGATATTTGGTTTTATAGATTTGGAATGTGTCATCTCCTGTGGTACCAGTGTCCCTAGAACCATAGTTGAGCTAATTCAAGGGTAGTTCCAAGGATCTCTCCAGCGCCCGAGATCACTTTGTCGACATCCTCCATTTGCATTGTCCGCTCTCATCGCCCCTTTCTCCTTGTGCTGGTATCCACCTCCCTACTTATCCACACCCATCCAGGTATAGGATTACCTCCTGTGGATCCCTCTCTTTCTCCAACTCACCCACCCACCGGTACACGCTCTGAACTCAGCAGCCCTCCGCGTTCTCATGCTCTTCCTGCTTTCCTTCTCTTTTCCTGGTCCTGTCAATCCTTTTATTTCTTCCCTCTTTCTTAATTCTGCTCAGTCTTTGGTTGTCTCAATTTGCTGCTCTTAATAAGAGAAACACCCTTTCCTTCTTCTCAGTTAATTTCTCCTCTTCGTATTTGTCCTCTCCATCTTCTCCAGCTTATTGTTCATGTATTTATGTTCCCATGACTTTCTTTTCCTTTTCCCCTACTTTGCTGCCTTTCTCTATCCATTCTTCCTCCTAAACAACCCTGTACCCCAAACTTAGTTTTTTATTCTGACTCTTCCAAGACCAGTTCTTTTCCCTCTGCCTATAAAGAAAACTGCTCAAGTGATTATGTGAAAATTTCCAATTTTAGGTGGCTGCACATTTCATGCATGAGTTTTCCCAAATATTTGGAGGCAGGCAGCATGGTAAATAGAAGGAGACCTGGAATGGGATACCAAAGACCAAGCTTCTGTGTCTGGCTCTGCTACTCTTTGCAAACCACACAAACTCACTGAAACTTACTACCTTAATTTGGCTGGTTGGCCCCCAAAAGCCCTCTTATTTATGAGAGAAAGCAAAGCCTAAGTTGTCCAGAGGAGGAAATGGGAAGCGGTCAGTCAGCAGTATAGTGGACCCAAGCCCTGGGACACAGGGGTGTCTTTCAGCAAGAACTCTGCTGTACCACAATTTCTCTTGTGAGTTAAATCTGTCTTCCTTCCTGCTGGGTGGTGGGTCAAAGTTCCCCGCGTTCTTCACCTGTGCAGTGTCTGTATCACTTACCATGTGATGACAGAGCCGATGCTCTATGTGAAAGGAGGTCACAGCTCATTCTCCAAGGTCCTTCACCTTTAATACTCTCATATGAAATTCCTCTTTCCAAATTCAGCCGCTTCTGAAGCTCAAGGTAAAAAAAATTGCCAGTATAACTCACTCACTTTATATATAAAGTACTGGTATTTGCAATATAAAGAGAGTAGAGTTTTTTTTTAATGTTTGTTTAAAGAATAGAAAGGAAAAATGTTGTTTCATTCCAAACTACAGATTTTTCAGAACAACTTTCAAACATGATCAAATTGGCCAAATTTCAGATGCCTTTCAGTTTAGCCTGTGATAATGAGATGGTTTAAACCAGAGATCCCTTTCTAGAATTGTACTCTTGGACATTTGGTTTGACTTACTTGCCATTGAACTCCTTCTAGGGATATTATTATAACAAATAAGCACAGTCCCTTGTGATCGGTAGCAATTTACTACCGTTTCCTTTATAGAGTAGGGCACAATTCACCAGTTATTCCCTGGCTCTTCATTACCAAAACTGTACGCTCATTGCTTTTCATCCCGGCACTGCACTCACATAAGAGACAGGAAGCTGGCTGAATTCTACATGGTCGAGAGACACAGCTGCGTCACACTGACACCAGTGCCTGTCCCTCACACCGATCCAATTTAACACCAACTAAAAATAGTCAGTGCTTCCACTGGAGCTATTTTTTGAAGAGTGTACATTTTCAGTCTTGAGGTTCCCAGAATTGAACCACAAGTGGGTGCTACTTGTTTAGCAGGCAAAGCAGTGCTGCTGGCTAGTGTATTCACGCAGGGTCTTATAGCTAGACCCCACATTAACCTGGCCTTTGCTAGACTTTCCCATTTAATTCCATGGCCACTCTCCACAGTGCTCCGTTCAGTGTCTTACCTACAGGAGATGCTCAGTGAATCCATCTGTGAGATGGTAAGTTAAGTCAAATAATGAATCCATTATCACAAATTAATTGAAAACTGTCTGAAATTTGGCCAATTTTGATTATGTGTTCAAGTTGTTCTGAACACTCTGTGGTTCGAAAGTAAAAACTATATATTGTTTCCTTTCTCTCTATTATTTAAATAAACAAACAAATGAGAAAAAGATCAAAATATGGAGACTGATTTTGGTCAGGGAGAGAAACCAGGACCAAGACAGAGTTCCAAGGGCCAGAGAACTAATTCAACAAACGTTAACCTTGACCGGGTGTCATTCTTAAGGATAAAAATGCATTAACGGCTGAAAGCTACAAGGAGAAATATTTCAGCTCACTATTAATGATGGATTGCCTCATGGAGAAGGGAGTTACTTGTCACTGATAAAGTGGAAGCAGACACATAAAGCAATCATGTCAGAGATCTTTAAAGGTGATTCAGGCTCTGAGAGGAGGGTACCTCAGGCTACTGCTATTAAGGTGACTTCTACCTCTGTGATGATATGATTCTGTGATTCTGAGATCTGACTCAAGTCCTGTAGCACAACCACCATCAAGAGCAGTTCCTCCTCTGCAGAAGAGGACCAATTGTCTAATAGATCATTAATGTCTACTACTAGGTAAATAGGTAGACTGTGTCTACCTTACCAGGTTGCTATGTGAAGAGTAATTGGAATAAAATATATAAAAGCTGTTTGTAAGTTGTAAAGCATTAGTTTAATGTATAAGGTATTTATATGTGTGTAGAATTGTTTGGCAACCTCTCTTTCTTCCTCTCTCTCTCTGTCAGAATTTCATGATCTCCCCGTTTTATTTCCCTGAGTCTGGCTTTTCAGGGAAGGTGAAAATTGGCAGAATCCCCTGACCACAAAAGGAACAGAAAAAAGTTGGAGACCCAAAGAAAACCCACACTAGCTCCTCAGCCCCTGAATAACTTAAGTGATGGCTGGAACAGCATCTGTTTTCCTTATTTGCTCAGGAGGACACAGATCACCACCACACTATATTCAGGCTCTCTCCCTCTGGAGTGGCTACAAGGTACTTTTGTAGCTGTCAATGTTGTTAAACAGCATTTTCTCATGGAACCTGTAAAGATTCCTGGGCAGAAAACTTGCCCTTGAAGGTAACAGGATAGGTGATACCCAGGGGTCTCACATTCTGGGTCTCTAGGCAGTAGCACTGGTCTACCTGCCAGGGCTCCACATTCAGCCAGGTAAGTCAGAGGCAGCGGTTCCCTCCCTCATTCTCGGGTTCTTCTTGCACTTCTCACAGAACTCATCGACCTACCCCTCTCCCCACAAAAATAAAAGTCAGAGGTCTTATAAAGCTCATCATTTTTCTCTACAGAGTTTTTAAAAACTTAGTAGTGTTAGAAAGCAGAGTTCTATAGCTTCTTCACAGGAGGCAAGAGAAGTTGATCTCTTGGCCTCTTTACTTACAAGTTGAGAGAATTGAGCTATATAACTTCAAAGCTGACTCATCCTAATATTGTAGAATGAAATGATTCACAGATACAACTGGCCCCGTCATTATAGGTGTTGGGTAAAGCTAAAACATTGGGAATTTTTAGAGGTAAAAACAAAACAGAACAAAATAAAAGAACCCTATGAAGTTAGGCAAGCTATTTGGAGCCATAGTTCTGAAATCCTCTCTTTTTCTTTCCACAGCTTCTAGAATTCCTCTCCAGAGCTATTCTCAAGTTATGTCCACAGGACAGGCCCCCTTGGCTCCAGTCCACACTCCTGAACTTTAAGGATCCATGAACCATCTTTTCCTCGAGCCACACTCAGCTTCACAGGAAGGTCCTTGTATGCACACCTCTCTTCCCCCACTCCGGAAGGCTCACGGGCAGGTCAGAGCAGACACAGAAGGTGCCAGCATAGCAGCTACACCCAGGGCGCTGAGTGACAGAAATTCACCTCCACCAGCTTTCCTCCAGGTGAAGGCATCTAAGACGGCAAAAAGCACAGGCTCTATTCTTTACTACTTGGCCAAATTATCTGGTGTCTTAGGCCTCATCTGCAAAGTGGGGATTATGAAACCCACCTCACAGGGTTGTTGTGAGGATTACATGAGTTGATTTAGGTAAAACACCTAGGACATGGCATGGCACCTAGTAAGCACTCAATAAATCATTCAGTTCCTTTCCCTGTGTTGTTTCTTTTCACTTTCTGGAAGGATCAGTGATTCAGTTTGTGGAAGAAGAAATTTTAAAACCTAGTCTTCCCTTAAGCTTTTAAGTTAAACTTAAAAATCTCTTGTTCTATGTATGACCCTGGTATTAAACAATAGGACTTTAAAAGGGATTTGTACAAATTTAGTTAATTAAGTTTCCTTAAACATTTTAAAGTGGGTTTATAAATTTAACATATTCTATTTCATTTCTCCATTAAATACTTCAGCCTATATTCCAGTTACCTATTGCTGTGTACATTCATTCCTAAAACAGCAACTTAAAATAGCCACAATAATTTATTTTGCTCAGGAATGTGGGGCTTGACTGGACCCAGCTGGGCTGACCCCCACTCAAACCCCAGTCAAGGTTTCTCATGCTGTTACATTCAAATAGTGGCTAGAGTTAGAATCATCTCAAATGAGATGATTCTTCACTTATGTGTTTGGGGCTTAGTCTGGGAAGACTCAAACAGCTGGAACAGCTAGGTATCCTTGGGTAACTCTCTCTCTCTCCATAGTTTGTTCACTCTTGTTGCTGTGTAGTACTATGTTGTTTGAATATACCTCAATTTATTTATCCATTCTACTACTGATGAGCTTTGGGTAGTTTCTAGCTTGGGGCAATTAGTTTATAAAGCAATAACGCTGTTATAAACATTCTTTTTTTTAATATATTTTATTGATTATGCTATTACAGTTGTCCCATTTTTTCCCTTTTCTTCCCCTCCGCCCCCATACCCCCACATTCCCCACCCTTTAGTTTTTGTCCATAGGTCATACATATAAGTTCTTTGGCTTCTACATTTCCTATACTATTCCTAACCTCCCCCTGTCTGTTTTCTACCTACCATTTATGCTACTTATTCTCTGCCCCTTCCCCCCATTCCCCCTACCACTCCCCTGTTGATATCCCTCCATGCCTTATATAAATCCCTTTAACATTTCATACAATAAAGGCTGGGTGATGATGAACTCCTTGAACTTGACCTTATCTGAGAAGCACTTTATCTGCCCTTCCATTCTAAATGGGAGTTTAGCTGGATAGAGTATTCTTGGATGTAGGTCCTTGCCTTTCATGACTTGGAATACTTCTCTCCAGCCCCTTCTTGCCTGCAAGGTCTCTTTTGAGAAATCCGCTGACAGTCTTACAGGAATTCCTTTGTAGGTAACTGTCTCCTTTTCTCTTGCTGCTTCTAGGATTCTCTCCTTATTTTTAATCTTGGGTAATGTAATTATGATGTGCCTTGGTGTGTTCCTCTTTGGGTCTAACTTCTTTGGGACTCTCTGAGCTTCCTAGACTTCCTGAAAGTCTATTTCCTTCACCAGCTTGGGGAAGTTCTCCATCATTATTTGTTCAAATAAGTTTTCAATCCCTTGGTCTTCCTCTTCCCCTTCTGGCACCCCTATAACTCGGATGTTGGGACGTTTAAAGACATCCTGGAGGTTCCTAAGCCTCTCCTCAGTTTTTTGAATTCTTGTTTCTTCATTCTTCTCTGTTTGGATGTTTTTTTTCTTTCTGCTGGTCTACTCCGTTGATTTGAGTCCCAGTTTCCTTCTCATCCCTATTGGTTCCCTGCAGATTTTCTCTCAGTTTCTTTATATTATCCTTCACTTGCTCAACTAATTTCGACCATTTTTCTTCCAATCCTGTGAGCAACCTGATTGCCAGTGCTTTGAACTGTGCATCTGATAGGCTGGCTATCTCTTCGTCACTTAGTTGTATTTTTTCTGGAGCTTTGATGTGTTCTTTCTTTTGGGCCATTTTTTTTTCTCAGTGTTCCTGTTACTTTAAGGAGCGGGGCCTTAAGTGTTTACCTGGGCGGGGAAACCCACGTAGCTATGTTGTGACGCTGCCTGTGGGGGCGGGGCCTGAGAGAACAATGGCTCTTGTTCTGCTCTCCGCACCCACACTGCCACCCACAAGCAAGCTGCGCCCCTCTGCGCTGGCTCTGGGGTCGGTGGACGGGCCCACACAGTTCCAAGTCCCCGTGGGTCTCCCCAATAAACTCTCCTGTGAGGCCGGGAGTTCCTCCCGCTGCCGCCTCAACCCCCACAGTTGTTTTCAGTAGGTTCTTTGAGGTCTTATTTCCCCACGCTGATGGGCTGCGTGTTCTGCTCCGCTCCCTGCTTTTTCTCCCGGTTTATCTGCAGGCGAATGAGGAGCCGCCCGGTCCACCAGTCTTGGCCCTGCTGGGTCCGGGTGGGCTGGGTGCGCGGCCGCGTTTTGGTCAGGCACGCCTGCAGCGGATCTCTCCAGGCAGCTGCAGGGTTGCCGGTACCGCCCCACAAACCTCAGTCTTGCCTCACTCTCTCTGCCCGGCTCCACTCCACTTATCGGTCTCGATGAATGTGTCTTCTTTAAATCCTTGGTTGTTGGACTTCCTCTCAGTTCGATTTTCTGTCAGATCTGGCTGTTTTTGTTTATTTAAATTGCTGTTTTTCCTCATTTGGTTGTGTGAGGAGGCACAGTGTGTCTATCTATGCCTCCATCTTGCCGGAAGTCTCCTGTTATAAACATTCTTGAGTATATCTATATCTTTTAGTACACACATGCATACATTTTTTAGGTATACCTAGGACTAGAATTACTAAGGCATATGTTTCACTGTAGCAAATATTGTCAAACAGCACTCCTAAGTGATTATACCGGTTAATATCCTCACCAGCAGTGTATAAGAGTTCTAGTTATTTCTTACCCTCCCCAATAGTTGGCATTTTCATTTTTTTTTAATTTAGCCATTTAGATGTATGTAACAGCATATCATGTGAATTTAATTTTCATTTCCCTGATGAATAGTTGAGTACCTTTTTATGTTTTTCTTAATTCATATACATATTCTCTGTTGTGAAGTCTCTATTCTAGTTCTTATCCATTTCTCTATTTGTGTACATGCTTTTGCTTACTGACTTAAAGGAATTCTTTAACTATTCAAGTTAAAAGTTCTTCATCATTTATATATTCAAATATACTTGACCCCTCTAAGGATTCATCTTTCCCAGAAGACTCCTCAGTCCCTTGGGTAAATTGATTTATTGTGGCCCATAAATAGTTTAAGATAAAGCTGGATCCCTGATGCATCCACAAGTAAGCATCATGGAAAACATTACATGAATGTTTGAAACCAATATATGAACTACAAACATTCAGCAGAAGATGTCACTTCCTATTTCTGGGATCAAAAAGGGTTCATGGAGAAGTTGACTTTGAGCTGTGCCTTAAAACACAGAGTTAGGCAAAGCAGAAGAAATTTAGATGAAAGAAAAACCATCAGTCCAAGTCCCAGAAGGTACAAAGAAGGTGTGCCTGGAGAAGAAGAGAATCGATGGCTTTCAGTGACTGGCTGTGGAATCTGAGCTCTGATCCCAAGGCAATGGGAAGTGATCAGGGAAAGGATGCGCTCAGCCGTGCTGAGGGAGATTGCGTTCAGCGCATACCATGGAGTCTGGCAGAGTGTAGTTGTTTCATAAACATTCATGTTCCAAAGGGCTTAAGTAGAGAGAACCAAGCCAGGAAAACAATTGAGACCATTGAAATGGTCAATGGGGTTTTGAGATACCAAAGGCCAGAACATACAACGGCCATGGGAACACAGAGGCCACCACCTAGGAAAAGCCCCGGGGAGGATTACCTGGAAGGGGAGTCTTAGAGGTCTGTACCTTCTTCCCTTTATATTCTTGACACCCTGGTTTCCTATAGACACCACCACAAACCTTTTCTTAAAATTGGTTTTAGAGAGGGTTAGGAAGGGAGAGACAGGGAAACATTGACTTGTTGTTCTATTTATTTATGCATTCATCTGTTAATTCTTCTGTGTGCCCTGACCTGAGATTGAACCTGCAACCTTGGCACATAGAGATAATGTTCTAACCAAGTGAGCTACCTGGCCAGGGCTCCCACAAATCTTGGTAACTGAAGAAATGTGAGCAGTGCTCGCAACAGTTTCACTTCTGCTTGTCATTGAATCTATACACTGATGCGTTCCCTGCTCAGAATTTTCCCTGGAGATCATGAGATTTTATTTTACTTTTAATTCACTTCTCTGACGTGATCCTTCCTAAGAGTCCTCTCTTTCCCAGCACATGATTTCCAGTTGTCAGCTGCCAACTGATGGATGCTCAATAGCCTGGAATTGCCCTTTACTTTTTTTTAAATTGCTTTTTTTGAGGTGGGGGTGAGGGGGAGAGAGAGACATAGATTTGTTGTTCCACTTATTTACGCATTCATTAGCTGACTCTTGTATGTGCCCTGACCAGATCAAACCGCAACCTTGGTATAGCAGGCTGACACTCGAACCAACTGAGCTACCTGGCCAGGGCCTGCCCTCTATTTCTTGGCCCTCCCTCAAGGCCAGTACAAATGCCCCCTCCCTTCCTATGCTCTCCCTGCCATTCATTCTACACCTGTCTGAATTAACTTGTCCCCTTCAGAGCCCTGTGGGACCACCTCCCCTAGCTGCCATCACCCTCTCTAGACATCCTCTCTAGGCACGTTGAGGGCTGGACAGATTCTTACTGATGTGGTCTCAGCGCCTATACAATGCCACATGCCTGCTGTTTAGTTGATAATTGTTAGATCTTTGTTAAAGTCAGCTGCTCAACATGGGTGAGATTAACACTTGGAAGTTGAAGAGACTTCTAGTTTCGCTTTCCAGTTTTCTTTTGCTTCTGCCTCCCTGTGCGAACCAGAATACCTCCTCTTTGACTCTTGCATGATTGAGGAAGGAGGTTCTTCCTATCTGGTTTCCCAAGCCCTGCTGAAGAGCTCAGAGCTGGTGCTCCCCGACCCCAACTCTTGCCCATGGGCAGCTCTGTCTTCTTACTCTGCTCCTCCCTGAAGTGTCTGAGAGGAAAACACTAGTGACTCCACCTTTGTCCAATTTTCTCTCTTCACTCTGATTTTTTTTCTTGTAATTTGATTCCTTGCTATTCACTACGTATCTTCTTTTTATCTTCTCCTTTCCCCTCCAATAGTTCCTAAATTATTTTAATATCTGTATTATCTTCATCAAAAATATAAACATTTTTTTAAAACCCTCACATTTACACTGCCACTATATCTAACCCAGTAAACCTCACTTCAGTGCAACTATATATATATATATTTGAGAAGGCTTTCCCTGCACCCCCCCGCCCCATGTACATGGGTGTGAGAGTCCAGCTTCTGGCCTGAGATCCAGAGAGGGGTCATGGAATTCCTCCACTTTTCCCTCAGTGGTCAGTTTATCCTCCCCCTCCCAGCTTCCACTGTGTTGGACACATACTTCTGCATTTGCAGTGCCCCCACTGTAATTATTTTTTAGAGCAGTAATTCTGAGCCCTGGCTGCATCCTAAAGTAAACTGGGAAATTAAAAAAAATACCAATGCCATAGATAAAACAAGACATCCATGAGAACTGATCGTTATTGAAGCTGGATGATGGGTACATGGAGATTCATTATGTCATCTTTCTAATTTTGTATGTGTTTAAACTGTTCCATAATAAAAAGGTTAAAAAGTAAATTTATAAAATATACACTTTATATCTTTATATATTTATATAAACATTTATATACATTACATATATCTTATTTTATATATAGTAATAAAACTGGGCCCATAGGAAAGCAGTTAAAACTAAATTTCTGGGGCCCTGGACTGAGAATCTGTAGTTGTAAAGCTTCCCAGGGATGCGGAGGGCTGAGATAGGGACATGGGGACTTGAAGAAGATGAAGTGACTGTAGGAGCTTTTGATGAAATGTTAGATGACTTCCCTGAGGGTATTTACTTCTATTTGGGGTAATTTCTTAAGCAGTCCTAGAATTACAACTAAAGAGAAGTCATTTATTCCATTGTGTAATGCTATAGTGTTGTAAGTAAATTATAGACCACCTATATCGACAGACCATAACTCTTTTTATTATTTTCCTACTAATATGTGAGCTTCTAAAGAAATAGGCCTTCCTCCCTGGCCAGGTCGGTTGGAGCATTGTCTCATACACCAAAAAGGTTGCAGGTTCAATCCCCAGTCAGGGCACATACAGGAGGCAACCAATTGATTTCTCTTTCTCTCCTCCTTCTTCTCTCTCTCTAAAATTGATTAAAAAAACATATCCTCAGGTAAGAATTTTAAAAAAGAGAGCTATAGTCCCTCATGTCTCATTTGTATTTGCATTCTCAGCACCTAGCGCATGGGCAGACCCTTTCCGTTACCATGCAATGTGTGCTAAATTAAGCTTTAAAGAAAGGCGATGGGGGCGACATAAGTAGACATTGGGTTAGGAGGTCCTATAGAATACAGAGCTCTGGAGCTACCACCTGGGTTCAAATTTCAGCTCTGCCACTTAGCTTTGTGTGATTAATTGCCTAGTTACTTAACTGCTCAGCACCTCAGCTTGTTCGTATGTAAACTGGCAATAAGAGAACTTATATGATTTTTTAAGTATTCAATTAATATACATATATACTAAAGCACTTAAAACCATGCTTGACACATAGTAAGCATTTAATGCATTGCAGTTATTATTAAGAGGACTGTCTTCAGATTAATGCCTGATACATAGTAGGCTTACAATGAAGGTTTGCTGAAGAATGAATGAGTGAATGAATGAATGAACATTCTGGTTTTGTGATTGCTTGCCTCCAGGTTTACCCTGTACTCTCCAGATAAGAAATATAGCTGAGGATGGCTTATAAATTGAACCTTGGATTGAGAGTCACAGGGAGTGATCTTGAGGTTGAAGCAGATTGCATTTCAAGTACAAACCTGGAGGGCTGAGTGAATACTCCGGAAGCCTTGAAGTTGAGAGGGCTGGTGACTGCAACAGAGAAGGGGCATTTTCAGTTGAGTCAGTCTGACCTCAGTGCCACAAAGAAGGCTGTCCATGTATTGGAGTGTCTTTCCTAGGATATTCACCTAGATCTTTTTCTACATCTCCACCCTTCTGCTCTGTCCAAAATAAGAATCTGTCACCTGGCTTGAGCCTGGGTAGACATTAGAGACCAAGAGCTACAAGGCAGCAGCAGGAATTTACTTCCAGATAAACACTGTCCCTTGTGTGTCTTCAAAAACGTATTAAAGCTCACACTCATAAGTAAGGAAGAGTCATTAGAATTATTAAAATCCAGTAGCAGTGCAATCCAGGTTTCACAGTGCAATATAAACGAGAGTGGTCATGCTTTTCTCTAGCGGTTGTGGGACTTTGGACAATTTCTGCCTTCTTTCTGCCTTCTGTCCTGACACTCTGTGGCTTGATGA
The DNA here is from genome assembly GCA_004026765.1 of Micronycteris hirsuta. NCBI lineage: Eukaryota > Metazoa > Chordata > Mammalia > Chiroptera > Phyllostomidae > Micronycteris > Micronycteris hirsuta. Next base: position 26,749 of record PVJI01005260.1, on the reverse strand, counting down.
CTAATATGCAAGCATTGTTTAAAGGACATAATAATAATTATTATAGTAGATCAACATAGTGGGGGCTAAGAATTTTTTCGTGAAACAGTAAGAAGTCAAGTAAGAGAAGGATCTAGCCACAGAAATTCTTGAATTCTAGGTTAAGAAGTTAAGAAAAGCTCTTATTCCAAGGGCATCAGGAGAATTTGGTGAAAATTTTAGAATGAGAAAATGATATATTAAAGAGTTTGTAGAAAGAATTATCTGGCACAGATAAACAAAGTAGACTAAAGTGGAAAGAAGCTGGAAAAAAGACACCAGTTCAGAGGTTTCTGCCAAATCCAAGGCCTCACTATGTATCCAAGGCAATAGACACTAAAAGAAAGATATCAGACACATTTTGAAAAAACTCAGACATAGCATTTAAGTGTAAATCAGGTATCAGGAAGAAGAAAAATTTTTTCCTTCCTTGTTTCTTTTTTCCATTATATTTTATTGTTTATACTATTATAATTGTCCAAATTTTTCCCACTTGCCTTCCTCCAACTAGCACCTCCACCACTCCCTCAGGCAATCCTCACACCAGTTTCTGTGTCCATGGATCATGCATATATGTTCTTTGGCTACTCTAATCCCTATGCTGTACTTTACATCCCCATGACTTCTGTAATTACCTATCTGTAATTCTTTTTTTAAATATGTTTTATTGATTATGCTCTTAGAGTTGTCCCATTTCCCCCTCCTTATTCCTCTCTGCTCTGCACACCCCCTCCTGTCCACATTCCCCTCCCCTTAGTTCATGTCCATGGGTCATACATATAAGTTCTTTGGCATCTCCATATCCTATACTATTCTTAACCTCCCCCTGTCTATTTTCTACCTACCATTTATGCTTCTAATTCCCTATATACCTTTTCCCCCATTCCCGCCCTCCCCTTCCCTGCTGATAATGCTCCCTGTGATCTTCGTTCCTGTGATTCTGTTCCTGTTCTAGTTGTTTTTGTTTTTGTTTTAGGTTCGGTTATTGATAGTTGTGAGTTTGTTGTCATTTTACTGTTCATAGTTTTTATCTTCTTTTTCTTAGATAAGCCCCTTTAACATTTCATATAATAAGGGCTTGGTGATGATGAACTCCTTTAACTTGACCTTATTTGGGAAGCACTTTATCTGCCCTTCCATTCTAAATGATAGCTTTGCCGGATAGAGTAACCTTGGATGTAGGTCCTTGCCTTTCATGACTTGGAATACTTCTTTCCTGTCCCTTCTTGCCTGTAAGGTTTCTTCTGAAAAATCAGCTGATAGCCTCATAGAAACTCTTTTGTAGATAACTGTCTCCTTTTCTTTTGCTGCTTCTAAGAGTCTCTCCTTATCTTTAATCTTGGCTAATGTAATTATGGTGTGCCTTGTTGTGTGCTTCCTTGGGTCCAACTTCTTTGGGACTCTCTGAGCTTCCTGGACTTCCTGGAAGTCTATTTCCTTTGCCAGATTGGGGAAGTTCTCCTTCATTATATTTTCAAATCAGTTTTCAATTTCTTGCTCTTCCTCTTCTCCTTCTGGCACCCCTATGATTTGGATGTTGGAACATTTAAAGTTGTCCTGGAGGTTTCTAAGCCTCTCCTCATTTTTTTGAATTCTTGTTTCTTCATTCTTCTCTGGTTGAATGTTTATTCACCAGGGCGAGGCAACCCACATCACTGCATTGTGGTGCTGTATGTGGAGGAGGAGTCTGAGAGGGAACAATGCTGCTGTCTTGGCTCTTGGCCGGCTTTCAGTCACTTCCTCCACTACCCACAGGCAAATTGGGCCCTTCTGGTGCTGATTCCTAGGTGGGTGGTTTTGTGTACATTCTAGGACCCTGTGGGTCTCTCCAATGAACTCTCCTGTGAGGCTGAGAGTTTCTCCTACACTCTCAACCCCCACAGGTTTTTTTTCAGTTAGAGGTTTTGAGGCTTTATTTCCCCATGCTGGAACCCTGGGTTGTGCACTCCCCAGTTGTTCCTCCTGGTTTATCCACATGCAAATGTGGGACTCCCTGCTCCACCAGCTGCCAACTTGCTTGGTCTGCCAACCGCTGCCTTGCCCAGTCTGCCAGCTACTGCCTTGCCCACCCTTGTCCTCCAGCCACTGCTTTGCCACAAGTCCTGTCCACCCTGGCTGCCAGTCTCTGCCTCTTCTACTAGTCTGGACGAATGTTTCTTCTTTAACTCCTTGGTTGTCAGACTCCATATAGTTCAATTTTCTGGCAGTTCTGGTTGTTTTTTGTTTTTAAATGTGTTGCTGTCCTTTTGGTTTTTCGAGGAGGCATAGTGTATTTACGTATGCCTCCATTTTGGCTGGAAGTCCTCTATTTATAATTCTTAATGCATTCACCTTTTTCACCCATCCCCCTGACTCCCTCCCATCTGGCAACAATCAAAACATTCTCTGTATCTGTGATTCTGTTTCTGTTCTGCTTATTCCTGCTTGCTCATTTATTTTGCTTTTTAGAGTCAGTTGTTGATAGATATGTATTTATTGCCATTTTATTGTTAGTATATTTGATTTCCTTCTTCTTAAAGAAGACCTTTTAACATTTCATATAATATTGGTTAGGTGGTAATGAACTCCTTTAGCTTTTTCTTGTCTGGGAAGCTTTTATCTTTATTTCAATTCTAAAGGCTAGCTTTCCTGGGTAAAGTAGCCTTGGTTGTCAGTCCTTGCTTTTCATCACATTGAATATTTCTTGCCAATCCCTTTTAGCCTGCAAAGTTTCTTTTGAAAAATCATCTGACAGTCTTATGGGAGCTCCTTTGTAGTTAATTAACTGCTTTTCTCTTGCTGATTTTAAGATTCTCTCTTTGTCTTGAAACTTTGGCATTGTAATTATAATGTATCTTGGTGTGGACCTCTTTGAGGTCATCTTTATTGAGACTCTCTGTGCTTCCTGGACTTGTATGTCTATTTCATTCACTAAGTTAAGGAAGTTTTCTGTCATTTTTTTTCAAACAGGTTTTCAATTTCTTGCTCTCTTTCTTCTCCCTCCAGCACACCCATGATACAAATGTTGGTATGCTTGAAGTTGTCCCAGAGGCTCCTTACATTATCCTCATTTTTTGGATTCTTTTTCCTTCCTGCTATTATGATTGGTTGCTTTTTGCTTCCTTATATTCCAAATCTCTGATTTGATGCTCAGCTTCATCCACTCTACTGTTGATTCCCTGTAAGTTGTTCTTAATTTCAATTAATGTATCCTTTGTTTCTGACTGTATCTTTTTTATGCTGTTGAGGTCCTCACTATGGCACCTCAACAGCATAAAAAAGTTCATTGAGCATCCTTATAACAAATGTTTTGAACTTTGCATTAGTAGATTGCTTGTCTCCGCTTAGTTTAGTTCTTTTTCTGGAGTTTTGTTCTTTCATTTGGGCTATGTTTCTTTGTCTTCTCATTTGGGCAGCCTCCCTGTGTTTGTTTCTATGTATTAGGTAGAGCTGCTATGTCTCCCAGGCTTAATAGAGTGGCCTAATGTAGTAGGTGTCCTGTAGGATCCAGTGGCACAGCCTCCCCTATTACCCAAGCTGGTTACTCAAGGTGCACCCACTGTGTGGGCTGTGTATACCCTTGTGTTGTAGTTGAGCCTTGACTGCTATTGGCACGTCCAAGGTCAGCCACCCACTGTGTTCTCTCTGTGGTCACACAGCATTACTACAAAGCAACCTGCAGATGGCTGCTACTTATACTGGGCTTGGAGTTGCCCAGGCAAGGCCAAACTGTGAAACAAGGCCAGCTGCCACTAGTGCCAGGCCTGGGGCAACTGAGTGAAAGGTATAGGACTTGCTGAAGCCAGAAGCTGCTTGTTTGAGAGAATTTAGGGAAATCTGAAGCCTGGGCCAAGATAAGCCATTCCTATGGAAAAGCCACTGGAATCAGCTTGGGTGGGCCAAGAGTTGTGTGTGGCAGGGCCTCAGGGAATCACTGGGGTGGGGCCAATAGTGTTAGCCAGGTTGATGGAGTCTAGTGGGTATTCACCTGCCATCTGTGTGGCTCTATTGGGAGAGGGCTCAGAAAAAGAAAAATGGTCTCTGCTAGCACTTCAGTTTGAGACAAAGCTGCACCCCCCCAACACTTGCCCTAATGCCAGACCATTCAATGCCTCCCCATATGTCTCTGATGCCTTTCAATCTGATGCCCCCGCACTGGAGCTCAGAGGGAATGAGTCCAAATAGGTCTGTGTGGGGGCCCTTCAAGGGGAACTGCCTGGGATACCAGCGGTTCCTATTTACCATAGCTTTAATTCCCACTGGTTTTAGTAGCCAGAAGTTATGGAGACTTATCTTCCTGGCACTCGAACTCTGAGCTGAGGGGCCTGGTATGGGGCTGGGATCCCTTGATCCTGAGATATCTGTCCTAATTTTTACTTATCACACATGGGTGTTCAACCAGCCAGTTCAGCATGTCTGCCCCTCTTACTAGTCTCAACGTGGTTTCTTCTTTAATTCCTCAATTGTAGGACTTCCATTCAGCTCAATTTCTGATGGTAGTAAATGATGGTTGTTCTATAATTTAGTTGTAATTTTAAGTGGTTGTGCAAGGAGGAAAGCCATGTTTGCCTATGCCACCGTCTTGACCAGAAGTCCTTTTTTTCTTTCTTCCTCTCCCTGCTTGCCTGATTTCCTCCTTTCTTTCTTTCCTTTGAGCAGAATGATGCTTCTGTGTCAAAAATGACTTAGGCTTCAAGCCTGGATACTGGTTGATGGTGGTGGCTGTTACTGTAAGGAGAAGAGGAACCACTTTGGGGGAGATTTTGATTTAATTTTGGATGGATTGAGTTTGGGTTGTTGTCACAATACTGAATTGCTACATAAAACAAACAGTTGTGGCTTCATAAATGACAGAGTAAATACTGTGGGTCAGGGAGGATTTCTGGGTCTTCATAGGGCCATGGAAGCACTAGTTGGATCACCTCAAAGCTCTCCTTTAAGTTGAAGAAACCAACCTCCTCTGGATTAGAGGGAGGGCTGTGATAATCATCCCAGGCCTGGGTGTGACCAAGAAAGAGTTTAGAGGTGTGTTTGAGTCTGGGGAAGCAGTGTATGACACTTTCAGAATGTCACTTGGGACAACTCAACCAAAAGATCAAGGGGTAGATGAGAATTCAGCAGTTTGCAAAGATTTATGTTTCAATATAATTTTCTGTATATATAACCAGAGCTTCCTTCTATAGAGATTTTTTAAGGTTAAAATGCAACACTAGCAGGTGAAATTTTAAAATAAGATGAATAAATGAAGACCATTCATAACACTTATGAAAAGACACCAACCCCTCCTTTAGAGTTAAGCCTCTCTGTGACTGATCTTCTCTCCTTTCCTTTGTCTCTATCCTTAGTACACTGTCTTTAATTCAATTCAAGGAGCTTTTATTGCATGCTGAGAATGTGGGAGACACAGAGAATGAGAAAACATAGTCCCTGCCCAAACTTAAGGCCCTTACAACCTCATCACAGAAACCTGATAGACATACAATGAGCTAGTAATGACCATTGCAAGGAAGCACAGAAACCGACTAAAATGACATAGTGGGGGCCAGACTTCCTGGAGGAGATAAAATGGAAAGTGGACTCTGAATGACTAGTAGACTCTGAAAGGGGGTGGTACAGACAGAAGGTGCAAAGGCAGAGGGGTGGCATTGTCCATACACAGTATGATTTATGGTAACATACTGGCTTCGCACACTAGGGGAAGTGGCAGGTAATTTCAGTTAGTTAGAGTGGGGCCAGACTGAGGAGATCTCTACTTAGATAAAAACAATTTGCTTAAGACATCTGATACTGGAAACCAACTTGAACAGGTTAACCTATTTAACATGGCCATTAGAGCACAGATTCAGAGTCAGATGGCTTAGTGTGAACACTGGTTTCACCCATTGCTAGCTGTATGACCACGGGCAATTGCTCAATCTCCCTGACCCTCAGTTTTCTCATACACAAACTGAGGTAATACAGGCAATTGTTGGGGGGATTACATAGGATAATTTGTATGAAGTGATTAGAATGCTACCTGACACATACTAAATGCTCAGAAAGTGTTAGCTCTTCACTTTCCTTAATAACTTTCTATATTGGCTGAAAGTTTTTAGATGAGTAGAATTTTATAATCATAAAAAAATACAGCTTTATTTTTAAAACTTCATCATAGCTCACCCCTAGGGAGTTTAAGTGCTCTTCTGACTCATGTCTGAATGAATGCTCAATTTGAAAAGGCAGTATAATCTCAGACCCCTATAATTCTAAAGGAAAGAAGGACATTTCAGTTTCACAAATGGGTAACTGTTTTGCCAACTTGGAATCACCTGAACACCACATGGTAATTCCAGAGGAGAAATTTGGCAATTTATGTTATTTCTCTTAGGGGGAAAATACTTGAATAAATAATTGCAAGGAAACAATTTCTTTCAACCATTACCAGAGTGTGTGTGAACTGATATGACATTTCTGGGATATAATCCAACATTACTAACATTTTGATATATCTGTTGACCTAGTAAGTCTCACCAAAGATATCTACCATATAGAAATGAAGACACCGGTATGAGAATAGATGTACACAAATATTTATTGCAGCATCATTTGTAATTGAAAATACTGGAAACAACCTTGATATGTATTACAAAGAAAATGGTTGGCTAAATCATACCATGTCCTTACTGTGGGATATTTGACACCCAATAAATAAATCAGATCTATATGTAATAGTATCAGAAAGGTTATTCATGATATATTGTTAAGTGTCAAAGGAAAATTGTAGTAATATGTGTGCTATGACTTCATTTTTGTTTAAAAAAACAAAACAAAAACCAACTTTATGTGTATATATTTCTATTAAAATGCAAAAACATCTAGAGCCATGGCAACTATATGTCTACAGTTTGACTTGTTAAAATCAACATGCATTGCTTTTGTAATTTAAAATATATATATAGCAAGGTGGGGTGAATTTGGTAGGGGAAATTAATATGAAGACCAAGATTGAAAAGAAATTACTGAGCTGCTTTAAATGAATCCTAGTACCCAGACCCTGAATTAAAATCTTGTTTTAGAAACACCTCATAAATATAAAATAAAATAAAATAAAATAAAATAAAATAAAAAACTCGATCAAGATTTTAAAATAGAAAAGAAAAGAAAGAATGACCTCATGGGTTGACTGAGGTCTTTGTTCAGTAATTATTAAATAATCCCAAAGAGAAGAGTTAGAAGAGGGTGGGAGATACATTTGCTCTAGGAAAACCAGAGATCCCTAACATCACAGATCAAGAAGTTTGATGTTGATTTCCAGCAAAGTCCAGGTGTAAATCATTAAAAATATGACTTACATGTATTTAGAAAATACAGTAGAAATTATGAGACCGCGTGGGTTCCTGGAAGCAAGCCAGGCTAAAGCTAAATTATCACATTCTCTCTCTCGGCCCCATCCATCCTCTCTCACTGAAGTCAGTAGTTTTAAATGTCACTACAAATATACATATATCTCATACATAATAAAATATACACAATACAAAATGACATACAGCTTGGAGAGGAAGCTAAGTATTCTAGAGGGTTAAATTAAGATATAGAAAATTCCTAACGGGTTGGAGAGACTACAACGATGATATGTAATAAAATTGGGTTACATGAAAACAAAACAAGAATCAACTCCACCAGAAAGAAGGCAAGCTGGATTAAGAAGAATACAAACATTATAAACTTGAAGAGCGGTGGTTAACCCTAATCAGGACAAAACGAGCACAGGGAGTAGAGCCTTCAGCAAGCCATAATATCTAGTTGGGAGGTTAAACACTGCTATGTTCTCATTGTAGTTATTTTTATGATTAATTTATGATAAGGAAAATTAGTTTACCATTTACGGTAATAATCTCAAGTTTCTGAAAAATGTGAGAGAGTCTAAAAGTGCTTTAAAGTAAGAATGTATTAGCAAAGAAACACAGGGCTGTGCCCAAAAGCAAAACTGAAAGTAGAAGGACAGAAAAAGAGCAGATCAGCTCAATAATCAGCCATCAGCATCAACACCACAGAACACAGTCTTGATCACAGAAGCATAACATCATTTGCACATACTTAGAAACAATAAGCAGCAGGGGAAACTAAGGAAGAACTCTGTGCTAAACTATGTCTCATAGGATGGCAACCATTACAATAACATGAAGCTGAGGGAACAGGAAATGCTGCCTAATATAGCTCAGGGTGAAAGTTCTCAGTTCTCTAGGGAGGTTCTTCCGAGAACCTGGGTAAGTAAAGGGAGAGAGGAAAAAAAATAAAGGGAGTTTTGGTTTGAAAAAAAAAAAGAACTCCAAGCCTGCATATTAAAGTGTGTTTATCAGACATGTTAGTCTCCTGCTGACCATGGTGGACAGTGCAGAAAATAAAGCATGTATGTCAGTATTGTGAAAAATAGTAGAAATGGAACCACTTTAAAATGGAATTGGAGTTGCCATCTCAAGGATGCACCTCTTACTCCTCAAACCTTTGGAATGTTAAAACTGAAAAAAATAACCTTTGAACTGGGCCTAAAGCAATGCTATACCCCAAACAACTATTTGGAAACATAACAAGAAAGCAGACATTATGACTACAAGACATTCTTTTGAATTAGCATCATTGCATTAGCTTACATGCATTTGTAGAAATTCTTTCCTCCTGTTCATGTAATTTTTCTCATTCCCTTTCGCATAAATAACCCTTGCCTTCATCTCCTAACAGGAACATGATTGGGGTTTCTGCTTGACTCAGTGTTTCCTGAATAGCTATTCTCAAACAAATGCTTGTTGCCTCTCATTTTGGCTTTTATTTTTAGATCAACAGTATTCACATTACATCACCTGTTTCTTTGGTTGCATTTCCACAGCCTAGATAAAGGCCAAAGCTTTCTCTCCTGGTGTCCTGGGTAACTTGGCCCAAAAAGAGCAATTGTAGCCTGTTGCTTATATCAATTGCCCTGCCTATGCTATGGAGAGTGAGTCAGCAAATCAGAAGTTTCCTTTCAAAGCACACTTATGCAGGTTTTTATTTTTTTTAAAGTCTTGAAAAGATTTTTTTTTACTTTTTTTTTTTAAGATTTTATTTATTTATTTTCAGAGAGAGGAGAAGGGAGGGAGAAAGAGCAATGTATGGTTGCCTCTCACATGGCCCTCACTGGCGATCTGGCCTGCAACCCAGGCATGCACCCTGACTGGGAATCGAACCGGGACCCTCTGGTTCCCAGCCCATGCTCAATCCACTGAGCTACACCAGCTGGGCTCTTGAAAAGATATTTTCACGTCCATTTACATAGCAGCATTATTCACAACAACTAAAGTAGAAGCAACCCAATGTCCATTGATGGATGAATCAATAAAATAAAAGTGGAAGATGAGTGAGGACCTTGCAAGATGGCAGAGGAGTAAATGGAAGCTACACTAACCTCCTCCCATGAACAATCTGGAATTGCAACTAAATTCTAGAGAAATCAGCCTGAATAACCAACTGAACACTAGCTGTTGAGATAGACGGAAGAAACAATTTCACTATGATGAGACCGGTAGGGAGTACAGAGGCGGCGAGAGGAGGCTGGCTGGGCTCCCACAGGTGGTGGTTGGAGATCCAGAGGGATATCTCAGTGGCCAGGAGGTTCCTCCTGAGAAGTATGGGGTCTAAACCTGAACCTAGGCTCCATAGCCTACAGCACCAAAGCTGGAAAGGAACCCAGATAATATCCAGCTGTGAAAAGCAGCAGGGTTTCTGTCTTTTGGGGAGAGACAGCTGGAGACTCAGAGAGACTCTTATAGGACCAATGCACAAAATTTCATTTGCAGCCACTTACCCTGGGCTCTGGCAGAGACAGGGCAGAATGAATTAGAGACACTTGAAGAGAGTCTGGGGTTGGTGGCTCTGGGGAGACAACTGAAGGAACAGCTTCCAGGATCCCTATGATGAGGCATCCCCCATACTGCAGACACTATTTTTCTCAGGCAGAGCACTCCTCTCTGAATGGCATCAGCCTGAGGGGAAGCAACAGCCCCATGCACAGGAATTACTCTGCCTCACCCTGTGTAGCTTAAGCCAGGATGCTAATTACAGCTTGAGGCTATACTGCTGATTAGTTTAACAACTAAGGTGGATTTCTGGGAGCTTTATCAGACTTCAGCTGACTCTTCCCAGCTGAATCTGACTGGACAGATTATACCTAGTGAAATTGAAGCAGTAATAAAAAATAAAAAAAATAAAAACTCCCAACAAAACAAAAGCCCTTGACCAGATGGATTCCCAGGTGAATTTTACCAAAGATTCTAAGAAGAACTAATACCTCTCCTTCTCAAACTATTTCATACACTTCAAGAGGAGGGAAGGCTCCCAAACTCATTTTATGAGACCAGAATTATGTTAATTCTAAAACCAGATAAAGACACTACAAAGAAAGAAAATTATAGGCCAATATCCCTGATGAACATAGATGCTAAAATCCTCAACAAAATATTAGCAAACCAAATACAACAATGCATCCAAAAGATCATACACCATGACCAAGTGAGATTCATTCTGGGAATGCAAGGTTGGTACAACATTTGCAAATCAATAAAGGTGATTCACCACAAAAATAAAATAAAGGATAAAACTGCATGGTCATATCAATAGATGCAAAAAAAGCATTTGATAAAGTCCAGCACCTGTTTATGATTTTAAAAAACCTCTCAGCAAAGTGGGATTAGATGGAACATACCTAAACATAATAAAGGGCATATATGACAAACCCACTGCCAGCATCATATTCAAAGGATAAAAACTACTAGCACTCCCCTTAAGATTGGGAACAAGACAGGGATGTCTGCTTTCACCTCTTTTATTCAACATAGGACTGGAAGTCCTGGCCATAGCAATCAGACAAGAAGAAGAAATAAAAGACATCCAATTTGGAAAGAAGAAGTAAATCTGTCTTTATTTGTAGGTGACATGATACAGTACTTAGAGAACCCCAAAGATTCCACCCAGAAACTAGTAGAACTGATCAATGAATTCAGTGAAGTAGCAGGATACAAAATTAATATCCAAGAATCAGTTGCATTTTTATATGCTAATAACACACTAATAAAAAGTGAAATTAAGAAAAATGATCCCATTCACAATTACTTCAAAAAGAATAAAATACCTAGGAATAAACCTACCCAAGAATGTGAAAGACCTGTACTCGGAAAATTATAAGACACTGAAGAAAGAAACTGAAGAAGATACAAATAAGTGGAAGCACATACCATGTTCCTGGATAGGACAAATTAACATCATTAAAATGTTCATACTACCCAAAGTAATGTATAGGTTTAATGCAATTCCTATCAAGATTCCAGTGACATATTTCACAGAACTAGGACAAATATTTCAAAAATTTATATGGATTCACAAAAGGGCTCACCTAGCAATAGCTATCCTGAGAAAGAAGAACAAAGTTGTAGGAATCACACTCCCTAATATCAAACTATATATCACTATAAGGCCATAGTAATCAAAACAGCCTGGTACTGGCAAAAAAAAAAAAAAAAAAACCAGACACATAGATCAATGGAACAGAATAGAGAGCCCAGAAATAAACCCATTATAGTCAGTTAATATTCGACAGAGGAAGCAAGCACATACAATAGGCTAACGATAGTTAATTCAATAAATGGTGTTGGGAAAATTGGACAGATACGTGCAGAAAAATGAAACTAGACCACCTTCTTATAACCACACACAAGAATAAATTCAAAATGGATCAAAGACTTAAATGTTAGACTGGAAACCATAAAAATTCTGGAGGAAAACATAGGCAGTAAAATCTCAGACATTGCTTGTAGCAATATTTTATCAGATATTCTCCCCAGACAAGGGGAACAAAAGAAAAAATAAATAAATGGGACTACATCAAACTAAAAAGTTTTGCACAGTAAAGGAAATCATCAACAAAATAAAAAGATAACCCACAGAATGGGATAATAGATTCACCAATGATGCATCTGATAAGGGCTTAATGTCCAAACAACCCAATTAAAAAATGGGCAAAGGACCTGAATAGACACTTCTCCAAAGAGGACATACAAGTGGCCAATAGACATATGAAAAGATGTTCAACATCACTAATCATCAGAGAGATGCAAATTAAAACTGCAATGAGATATCATCTCATGCTTATCAGAATGGTTATCATCAAGAAAACAATAAACAACAAGTGCTGGCTGGATGTGGTGAAAGGGGACACTTTTACATTGTTGGTGGTGCTGCAGATTGGTGCAGCCACTGTACCAATTAAAGCAGAAAATTAAAAATGGATCTGCTTTTTGACCCAGTGATCCCACTTTGGGGAATATATCTGAAGGAACGTAAAATACTAATTTAAAAGAACATAAACATCCATATGTGGTTTTTTTAAAATTTATTTTTAGAGAAGGGAGGGGAGGAAGAAAGAGAGGGAAAGAAACACCATTGGGTGGTTGCCTGTCAGGCACCCCCTACTAGGAACCTGGCCTGCAACCCAGGCATGTGCACTGACTGAGAATTGAATCGGCGACCCCCTTGGTTCACAGGCCAGCACTCAATCCACTGAGCCACACAAGCCAGGCCAGCACGCCTATGTTCACTGTAGTGTTATTTATAATTGCCAAGATACAGAAGTGGCCCAAGTATCCATCAGCAGAAGAGTGGATAAAACAACTATGGGACATTTACACAATAGAATTCTACTTGGCCGTAAAAAAGAAGAAAATTTTACCCTTTTCAAGAGCGTGGATGGACCTGGAGAACATTATGCTAATAGAAATAACCCAGCCAGAGAGAGACAAAGAACATGTGATTTCACTTATATGTGTAATCTAATGAACAAACTGAACTAACAAAGAAAATGAGGGGGCAGACTCATAGATGGAGAGCAGGATGACAGCTGAGGGGAGCTTAGGGGTGGAGGAATGAAGCAAAAAGATAAAGGACTCATGGACATGGAAACAGTGTGGTGATTGCTGGGGTAGGGGACATAATGGGACTAAATAGTACTGGAAAAAATACAATAAAGATTAAATTTCAAAAAAACATCTAAATGTGGTATTCAAGGGGGGACCTAAAAAAAACAGAATTATCTTCTGGAGGGTGGGCTTCTTGTAGTACAGGCTTCCCCGGCTAGGTGAGTGTTCTAGGAACCCACCTGTATCTGTGTACCAGCTGATGTTGTGAGAGGCTGTGTTTGGCTTCAGTGAATTTTTTTGAAGACTCCTTCAACGTTTGCCCGTTTAATGGTGGGCTATTTATGAGCACACCTGCCCACACAGCACTGAGTGTTCTGCAGTTTTTGACCAAAAAAACTGGAAAATTGTTTTTTGTTCATTCGTTTGTTTCCCCAGATGAAAAAAGTCCTCAAAGGGAAATGTTTTGCTGATGTGGAAGATGTAAAACAAAAAGTGGCAGAAACACTAAGAAGCATCAAAATCGACGGGTTCAAAAACTGTTTTGAGCAGTGGAAAAAACTGTCGGGAGAGGTGTGTTGTATCAGATGGAGAGTACTTGGAAGGTGACTGAAGTTTAAACATGTAAGAATAAATACACAATTTTTTATAAATAAATTTTAGTTTGTAGGGGTGCCCCTCATATGTGAACAGTACATTAGTCACCCTTAAAGAAGATGTAAACTCTGACACATGCTACAACACGGATAAACACTGAAAGCATCATCCGAAGTGATATACATCAGTCACAAAGGGACGAACATGTGTGATTGCATGAGGCACTTGGAATAGTAGAGTGCACAGAGACAGAAAGTGGGAAGGTGGTTCCAGGGCCTGGGTGGAGGGCGGGTGGAGAGTTGTATTGATGAGCACGGAGTTTCAGTCTGTGTTAATGGAAAGTTCTGGAGATGGAGCATGGTGATGGTTGCATAACAATGCAAATATACTTAAAACCACTGAATTGCTCCCTTAGATGTGATTAAAATTATTTTTAAAAGAATTTAAAGGAAACCATTCAGCTTCGAGAATCCAGGGGGTACCTGGCTGTGGAGAAAGTGGTAAAGGTGTGGGCCACACCTCTCTGTTTGCTCCTCACCCCCAGCCATCCATTCTCTGCCCTACGTTCCCTCCTGGGCCCCATCACTGTGCCTCTTGCCTTCCAGCTTCTATGCGCAGTCACTCAGTGGGGAGCACTGGCAGGAGAAGGAGGGACGAAAGAAGAGTGAGTTTGGAGACTCTGTTTCCCTGGCTCCCTCCTTGCAATATTGCTGCCTTGCGACTGTGTCCTTTGACTGAAGGTCCCCTAGCCCACACTGGCCCCGGGTTCTGGGGCTTCTTCCACTTACCTATTCAGACCTGGGGCAGCAGCAGCTCCCACTGCCCTGGAACTGCACTATCCCGTGTCATTTTCCCACTCCCTACTAAAGCCTTTGTAAAAAGCCCTTTTATTAAATTCCCCTCAAATTGCCCAGTTTGAGTGCACCATCTGCTTCTTGCTGGACTGTGGCTGATTCAAGGATATTTACGAGGATCAAAGACCGGGAAACACTGACCAAAGAAAATCTACCTATACTCCCCCAACAGCTCTCTGATCCCTCAGACCTTCCCGATACCCAGAGAGGGCAATGGTAAGGGAGGTGAATTCTGCCTTCTGCACCGCCCTTCTGCCCCTCTTTTGTTCCAAGCACTTCTTTCCAATTGCTCTTTTAACACAGAGACTTCAGCATCTACTGTTCTCTCCAATCCCACAGACTGTAAATCACATTTTTTTTGGTATGTGACAGAATTCAATTCCAATAAAACAATAAATGATTCAGATATTCCATGGAGATTTATTTTTTATATAAAGCATTTTTCCTGTATATGTTTCTATTAAATCCTAGGTACAGATGCCTAAGGATGTGGTGCAATTGTTCTTAAGTATGAGTAAGAAAGCTGAAATGATATCTACAGAAGACTCTTCAAATTGGCAATAGAGATCAAGCTCTGTAAAATGAGCTATCTTTCCCTTCTAAGGTGGTGAATTATGCAGAAAATAACCAATAACCATTTTGTCTTCCTTTTTAGTAGTAATGGCCTAGAATAAATTGAACCACTCTCCTCCAAAATCCAGGGAGGTGTGTCCTGCCCAGGCTTATACTACGCACATGTAACTTTCAGGTCACGACAAGCAGTCACACCTGGCTGTAAGTTCACTGGTTCAGGTAAGCAGACCGTCTTTTTACTGCAAGAGAAGAGCAACAAGAGGGCATATGCTCAGGGCATGTTCCTTTTGGTCAGGGGTGGGGCTAGGAGGTCTTGTGTTTTCACGATGTCAGGTGAAAGAAGTCTGTAGTCATACACTACAGGAGCCTCCTGTCCTCGAAGGGTCCAGGTGGTAAGACTAGTAACATAAAGGCCTGCTAGAGGTGTGGAGTAAGGGGGATGGGGAGTCTCGATCCACACCTGTGAATGTGACTAGAGGGCACTAAGGAGGAGGAACATGTAATTAGAAATCTTTATTCCAATAAAATCTTATATAGAATCCAAATAAAACATATCTAGATAGATAGATAATAAATGACAGAGAGAGAAAGAGAGAGATAAAGATTGATTAGATAGATAGAAAGAACAGGTAAAATGGGGTTTCTTATATTGAAGTAAAAACGAGGATTTAAGAGTTCACCCTCTTTGGATTCCCAACATTCCCAGCACAAGAGGGCCTTGTAGGAATATCAGGAAAACCCTGGGCTGCTCTCATCTCTGCATCAAAGAAGCTAATCACTCATGATGACATTGAATCTCAACAAGCAGCACATCTAAGGTTAGGACTGGTTCTTATGGGTGTGTCTGGGGTGGGGTGGATGCTGGGCTTACTTGTCGTTGACGGGCAAAGGAGCAGTGCAGAACCTCCCAACAATGGTAGTCCGATCTGTTCTCCAAACCCAGTGGGAAGCCTGGAACTTGAGATTCACTTGATGTACCTGGCACTGAGGGGTGGGATGGGCTAGGACTCCTCTCCCCTGCAGCTGCTGTCTAGGTCTGCAAGGGAAAGGGAGAGCAAGTTATGTCGCACTCGGCCTTTGCTTCCCCTGGGCCCCCAGAGGCTGCTGGTAGCAGCGGCTAGCTGTCCAGCACGGAAGTCCGCTCCTTGGAGGTGGGGACCCCAGTCCTTTGTGTCACCCCGACTAACCCTCTGCCCGCACAGCCACGGCTTTGACATGGCTTGGAAAATAATTGATTTTTTGAAAGTAAACACATAGAAACTGCAGCAAAACAGTAGCTCTTGGATTTTCACATCTGGAAAAATGCCCCTCGTTCTTTGACTCCTGGTTAGAAAAGATCCTCACTTTCAGATCCACCAACGTTGAAGCAGAGCCGTCTTTAGGGCATTCAGGTCTAAGGATCGTGTGTGAAGACTACTGTACTCTATTTTATTTTATTTTTTTAATGAAAAAATTAGCTGATTCTATTATTATCATCAATGCAAAACAAGCTGTTAAATCAATTAAAATGTATTGAATTAAACACAAAGTTACTTTCACATTTGTCTACAACCATAGTAAATACAATTCTTGGCATAAAAACATAGACTTTGGAGTTTAAAACATCCCCAACTGCAAGAGTACACATAGGAAACTCTCATTATTGTTTATGTGATAGTGAATTCATTAGTCAAATTAATTATGCAGAATAAAATAAAATGGAAATAATTTATTCATATTGAAATCATATTTATTTACAAAATACTATCCTGAGAATGGAACTCCAGTAAGCTCTACTTTAAGCATAAGTATTATCACTTAAGTAACAGCCATTACATAAACCGTTCCTTTCATTTTACATGTTGGAAGTGTTTCTGAAATATTTCAGAAGAAAATAAGAACACTGCCCACTGTAAGAAGCTGCTTGGGTCGGGGAGCATGCACACGGGAGTGTGCGAGATGCTGTGATGGCCGGGGACTTGAGCAGGAAAATTTCCTCCTCAGAAGGAAACTTGGGGGCTTCACAAAGGGATGGAAAGTAGGGGAAAGACCGCCCACAAAGCTGCCTCTCCCCCTTTTATCAATTTCTGTACTGTAAGAGAAAAACAAAAACAGAACAAGGAATTGAAGGCAATGATGTTCTGAGAGTAATGCCAGTCTTTCGGGAGAGGGAGGCAGGCCTCTGCAGGTGTCCGTGGGAATCACTCAGAGTCTTTAAAAGGATAGCTATTGGACGGTGGTCCATAATATCGTAATTGACATCTGTGTGTGGTGTCAGACAGGTACTAGATTTATCGGGGTGATCACTTAGTAAGTTACATAAACGTCAAATCACTGGGTTGCACACCAGCCACACATAATATTGTATGACAACTATAACTGAAAAATAAAAAGTTATTTTGTTTAAGTGTGGCCGTTGAGGTGATGCTCAGCGATTCTGCTGTGATTGGTCTGGAGTGGGGCTCAGTGGCAGCAGTTTCCACAGCTCCCCAGGTGACTGCTGTGCAGCCAGAGTTGTGTGTCATTGTCACGACTCTCGCCGGTGTTGGCTCACCTGCCATTGGGCTGGAGAGGTGACAAAAATACCCTTCCAGAAGTAACTCACCCTTGAAGGGATCTGAAGAAAGTTATTTAGCTACAATCTGCAGGGCTCAGGTGGGCACCTGAAGACCTGCGTTGGGGCCCCGATGGCCTGCCATGTGCCCTGTGTGGCCTTGGTGAGCTGGAACCCCAGCCGGCAGTGGGGTGTCTGGGAGCCAAGAAGTCATGCGCCTTCCAGCAGAAACTTGTCTTCCCTGATAGCACAGTTAATGTGCAGCCCTTCAGCCTGGGAAACGTTTCCGAACACAGATCTCATCCGGTCACACTCCTGTTTAAAACTCCCAATGGCTCCCCAAACTGCTCTCAGGATAAAAACCAAAATCTCTAACCTGTCCTTCAAGGCCCTGCTTGGCATGGCCCTGACTTGCCCCTCCAGCCTCCTCTCATGGGGCCTCACCCCATGCTGCCCCTCCCAATGTCATATCCCCACTAACCCTGGACCTGGGCAACTCCTGAGAATCCTTAAATCTCTGTTCAAATATCATTTCCTCACACTCAGTCAGGTGCTGTCTTGCATACTCTCATGGCACCTGCCACCATTGACGATTGTGCGTTTCTCCTGCAGATCATATTTCTCAGGCTCCTCTGCCAGCAGGTTCCAGGGAGAATCGTGCCCTGTTCTGAGCTCTGCCAACACTGCCCCTGGCCCTGCCCCTGTAGCCCTGGGGTGGGAGTGGCTCCTCCTGTGGCTGATTTCTGCATCGCCTCCCCTTCTCCCCATCTTTTGGGGTTTTCAGCTCGCCCAGCACATTTGTAATTAGTTCCCTAAGTTAAACTCCTTCTTTTGGACTACCTGGCTTGTGCTCTGTTTTCCAGACTAGGCCCTGAATGAGATGCTGGTGTATCTAATTAGTCTGGGTCCTGATGGTTTGTGAGTAACCAATCAATTGCTTTTTGAAGAAACATGCACTACTGAGTCTCTTTCCTCTGCCTGCCTTGTGATGTCCGAGAGTTGAGGTCCTCTTCCCTTCCATCTTCAGCCTGGTCCTAACCAGCTGCTGAGCCCAAGTGTGACAACAGGGGAAGGAAACGTGCAGCCCTAGTTCCGGGAACGGGCACCATCCAGCACCAAGCCTGCCAGCCCTCGCCTTGCACTCATTTGCTGGCTGACACTCTGCCTGCAGTTCTGTTCTGGTAACTCACCCAGTACTTCTCCCCCACCCAGGAGTGGGTGGTTCCCAGGCTCTGGCCAGCCCTTCCTGGGCTAGTGGCTGAGGCTCTCCTATGTGGGAATGCCTCCAGTTCTGCATTCCTGAGCACTGTTTCCTCTCAGGGACTCAATTTCTAGATTTTCACCACCTGTTGGGACACCCCAGCACTGCTGCCTGCCTTCCAGCCTGCGTCATCTGCTCTTGTCTGAATACACTATACTTGGACCCAACACTGAGCCTGAACCTGGGACAGTTGCCCAGCACACATCTGTGGGTATGTCTGTGGTAGATTCTTCCCTCACCCCCAGCCCCAGCCCAGTGGGCTCAGCTCACCCATCAGTGATGACACAGCAGTGCCTGTCCAGGGATGTGTGTGTAAAATAAAACTGTCTCCTAAGGAGAGAGGCCAGCTGTGAGGGGCACTTACTTACATGGTGATCTGGGCTGAGGAGGTGACATTGCTGCTGAAGAAGGTGACCACAATGTTGGTGTCCTTGTTTCTCGGCTTCTGCAAGTAAAACTCCACAAGGCTATGATGCACTAGGAAACCAAAGCAGAACAGACCACTGAGCCAGAGGTTGGTGGGTGCAGTGCCCAAAAAGCCCCAGAGGAAGAGAATAAGGGCGATGAGGAAGCTCAGCTCTACCTCTTAGTAGGTGTAGGACCTGGAACAGATTACTTGTCATTGCAGATCCTCAGTTTCTTCAAATATAAATTAGGGAAAATAAAAATAGGTACCACAGATCTGAATGAGAATTAAATGATTTACTGTGTATAAAGTCCTTAGACAGTGCCTGTGCCTAAGAAGCATTCAATGCATGTTAGTTTTTATTATTACTTGTAATGCTAGAATGTCCCACACCTCCCTGTTTGGTGCAATTATCTTTGTAGTATGATTTTGAAAGGACCTGAGAGGTTCTCTTATACTAAATAATTAAATCACCAAATATAGTGATGCCCCTCCCCCACCCACCAGACACACAGTGTCAGAGAACACACTTGTGTGCCGGAGATGACTATTTCCCTCCCTGCAGCAGACGGGTGCCTATGCGGCATCTCCACCCACCCAAGCAGCATGGACACTGGGGCTCTCAAAGCTGGTGCCATCGACATGTACTGGGTGAGCAGCCTGGCTCAGGGCGGAACCCTGGAACCTGCTGTCCCTCTGGCAAGAGAAGTTAAGGAGCACAGCCTCCCTAACACCCCATCCCTTATTAAGGGGCAGGCCCCTCTGGTGGCATTTTGCAGTAACTTTGGCCCTGGAGCATCTCACAGACTCTTTTGGTGACTGGGGAATAGCTGGAGAAGCTAGCCTTTACTGTTTCCCTAACTGGTCCTTCTGGGCTCATGGGGTTAGCAACAGGACTCCGGACAGATGCCAAGATGCCAAGAACTCACCAAAAGAAAAGAACTCACAAAAAGAAAAGAAAACACCATATGCCCGCCCCACCCCCTGACACACACACACACAGCCAGAAAGTGTCACATCCCTTGCATCTCTTTCTCATTGTTTACTGTGGGATGTAGATTGTTACAGTGAAGGACAAGGTTGAACTGAAGTGGATAACTGCAATGTGGGAAAAAAAAGCTGACTTACATAAGTTTTAGGAATTTCACTCTCCGGGCTGCGTTTGATATATTATATCACTTCTTCTTTGCCAGAAGGTATCACTGATCAAGAAAGTTTCCTAGGGTTCTGCTTCCCTCTTCTCTACTTTATCTGGAAGCCCCAAGAGGACCAGGTCTGGCAACAACGTTGGGTCAGTGGGAACTGGTGGTGGAATCCGATTTGCACAGGAGCATGACATGGGAAGCAGCACACAGAGCCCTGGCCACTTGGTCAGGAGAGCTGGGTCCAGGGCCTGGCCCTGCTGCTCACCCACTGCAATGCCTCATCTGAGTCGCTGAAATTCTCTGTGCCTCAGTTCCTTCATCCATAAACAATAACCCTGGGATCTCCTCACAGAACACGGTGGGAATTAAATGAGGTGATAGAGAAAAGGTACTCTGTGTGAAATATTTGGAGAAGATTCTCTGCTTTTCTGGTGCATGCCTGGCAGGGGTACAGGGTGACCCTCATCCTGGACAGCACTGCTGAGGCCCAGCCCAGTGCCATGATGGCCTGGGAGTACGTGAGGATGGGGAGCTCCCAGCACCCAGTGAACTACCAGGTGGAATATCATACTCCGGGGACACAGAAGGCCCCCGCTAAGATGCTCTGAACAGAAGCCTCAAAGCACGCAGGCAAACAGGTGCTCATGCTGGCTTATTTCTTTGGAACAGACGGGACCATGCTTCTGGGGGCATAGGGAGGGGGTCTCACAACCAATATAACACAGAAAAAGTATGGCTACATGAATCTGCCTTAAAATGCTTGAAATCTCCAAGTGCTCCCCAGGCTCCCTGTGGCATATTCCTAGCTGTGCAGATGGGGAGGAGCTAATTCAGGTTGCCCCAAAGCTGCCCAGGAGCTAGAAATAGAACCGAATGTCTGCTCCCCACAGCACTGCTTCCACCCCTGGACACAGTGTCCTCCTTCGGGCTGACCTCCAAGGGGCAGTGAGGACGGAGGAATAACCAGAAATATGGCTGTAAAGAGCACATTCTCAGAAGAGAAGCGAAGAAGCGAGGGTGGAGGCCCGTGGTGGCTCGGGAAGACTACAGATTTCGGAGTAAGAAGACCTGGGGGTGAATCCTGACTTTTCGCAGCGCTGTGTAGCCTTGGGACATTACTCTGTCTCTCAGAGCCTCCCTTTCCTCGCACCTACCGCTCAGAGCTGGGTTATCCAGGAAGCTGATACATGTGAAAAGCCTACAGTTAATTCTTGTAGCCCACTTCACTCCTAGACACAGCCATGAATTCTCTTTGGCATGAAGTTGGAAACATGCGCATCTAGTTTCCCAAATTCTCTGATTGATAAAGAGAAAGGAATTATTAATTATTGGATTCCAGTCACTGTGCCAGTGATTTCCTGTATACTATTTTATTTTATCTGCACAATTGGCTCTTTGAAGTAGGTATTATTATTTTACCATTTTCTACATAAGGATATAGAAGTTCAGAAAGGTTAAGTAACTTGCTTCTGATCACACAGCTGGTGAATGGAGAAACTGAGATTCAAATTCCAGTCTGTGTGACCACAGAGTATGAGCTTTGGGCTCCCTAACATACGGCACTAGGCCTTCTAGTGCCAGGAAGGTAGGGCCACAGAGATCCCTCCAGCAATCAGACAAGTTGATCAGAAAATCAGTTAGAATTAGCGTGGCCATATAATGTATCTTCCTAACCAGCACACTTCTGTCCTGTACACACAATAAACCGATGGGATCCCAGGATAACAAGCATAAACCAGGAGGTAGAGTCACCCTAGTTAAGGTACACATTGCGTAGGGAAAGATGACGTTTCAGCCAGTAATGTAGTTCATAGATTCTAAGACACGCTTTTCTTTCCCATTTAGCATCTTCATAATCACTGGCACCTTAGCTTTAATGAAATGTAGTAGTTAGAAGCAATGGAGAAAAGTAAAAATATGTGAGGGGAAGGAAGGCAGAGAATGAGGTTCTGTATTCCTCGAGGACCCTGGCCTAGGAGGGCAGCCAGGATGGCAGACACATAGGGTGGGCACCAAGGAAGGGGTAAAAAAGTGTGCAGGAACGAGGAAGGCAGAGGTACACACAAAGGCCATTCTGAGAGAGCCCACATTGGAGGGCAGATTTCTGTGGGGGTTGGGGAGGAACTAGGATTGTACATACACAGGAAGATGGTCCCAAGTCCTCATTCTTGGTAGAGTAATGGATTGAACTAGCTCTGAAAGTTCTGGTTTTCAGACCACTAGAGGCTATGCCTCACCCCTTGTGACATCTTTGCGCCGGTCCTTCACCTTCTACCTCGGCTACAATGCTGGCCCAGACACAACCCAAGCTAGGGAGCCCTGGACTCTGCTGGGCAGCACACTGGAAAAGCTGAGCCATGCCTCTTTGCCCCAACTCACCACAATATGGAGCCTTGGCAGTAGTTTGGAGGTAGACTCTCACTTCCTTGGGAAGTGGCTCTATCTTGACACCATCTTGTCTCACCAGCCCTGGAAGTCAAGAAGCAAAGACAGCAGAGCCCTGAGGCAGCCATTTCAGGGTCCATGGCACCCAGCCACACAGTAATTAATTCCCGCACCCCTTCATCTGCAAACAGCTACACTGCATGGTCATTATTTGCCACGCCCTATGGTGAGTCCCAGGATATATGCCGCTCAGTCCAGTCAGGGATAAACACACAAATAAACAGGAAATATATTCTTTAGATCACTTGGCTCATTCTCAGGAGGTATTTCTAAGAAATCTGAAATTATGCCTCTAATTTGCAAAATAATTTATGTGACAGTTGTTTAGTGGTACTTATCTTCTGTGTAATAAAAGCACAGGAAGTGTTTGACCTGAATAGTGGTTGACAAGTTGGGAAGGGCATTCTGGGCAGAGGGTACAGTTTGGGTACACGCACAAAGGGTATGCAAACATGAAGTACTCTTGGGAGTACAAGTAGTTAGCACCCCCGGGGTGTTCGATGTCAGTGAAAGTGTAGTGAGAGATGAGGCTGGTCACTGTGTGAAGTGGTTGTTACACCAGCCAGTCTGTCACATCTGGAGGAAATCATGACCTATGCCCAACGAGTAGGAAGTAATGTTGATTTGCTTTATTGTGGGAAGTTAGCCCTACTCTACTATTTTGTCAAGCAGAAATCCATTTCATTCATGTAAGCAATGGCAGGCTGCTATAGCTGAGTGGCAGCCAGGAATGGGAAGTGAGAGAAAGAAGGAGGGGAAGGAACATCTACACTTCCCAGAGTCTTTCCTGGAGCCCTTCACTCTGTATAACCCCAGGACATTCCCAGCAGTGGTCTGACTGGTGAGTCGACACAAGACCCCTCAGCCTTACTCATGGCCTTCTCCCCAAACTGGTCTGGATCATCCAGGAATGTACCCGAGCTGACCAGCAGTTAGGCATCCCTCCAGCTGCTCTGTGGCCACCACAGCTTCATACCTTTAAAGTGGGCCATGGTGCCACGCTTGGGGACTTCTCCACAACACCCTGATTTAGGGACTATCAGGAGTTGAAGAATGACTGGTCCAGCTAAAAAGGTCTATGTCAAGCCTCCAGTTTGCAAGTGGGGTCAGGGACTCTGGACTATACCAACGTTTCCAGAGAATGTCTTGAGGCCGGGCTTGCAGGGGGTGGACTGTGTGTGTGAAGGGTGTGTGTAGGGTGAGTATGGTGTCAGGCAGCAGTACAGAGAGTGAGGGGTGGGACACAAAGGGCCAAGTGCCATCATCCAGGTTAGAACAGGCTCAACACCTCATCGATTACATTTTTTAAATCCCAGTTGGGTAGATTTCTTGATCATAGGAGATCAGGACTTAAAGAGGTGACAACAATCAAAACTTGAACTTCCCAAAATTGTCAAAGGAGGCAAAGGGGTAGCATTTACCAATCCTTGGACAGGAAAGCAGAAAAGGGTTAAAACAATCCAGGCAGCGTCCAGCAAGGAAGGCTTTGTAGCTGGCACAGGGAAAGGCCATCAAAGGACAGGAATTCTCCAAGGCGCTGATGTAGAGGTGCACGGCCCTCATGTGATCACAGATTAGATAACTGTAGCCTGAACAGGGAAGGAAACACAACCAAGGTTTCAGTTCAAGGCACCGGGAAACTCCGAATTTTACACGTCCACCAGCAATAGATATGTGGGATGTCCCCTGGCCACATTTAAAGAATATGAATAGATATGGCTACTGCATTCTTTCTTTTCATTTTCATTTCCATAAAAACCCTACACTTACTCTATGAAGACGACTGTTGAACTTGAGACCCATTCATCCATGATCATGCGAGCTCTCTTTCAGAAAATGGGAGCATCCTGACTTGGGGATTCTGAGTCAAGTTATTAAAATGGACATCTGTCCACACATTTTATCGTCTTCGTCATCACTCACATAGGCAATTTTTTACCAAAAAAAAATATTTTTTACAATCTCATTATACCCAGCCCAGCCACAAGACAATCAAAGGAGTCAGCAGCAAGCAGCTAATTCATAGACAATCTCTCAAAACCAGTGTGCAAGAGCTTACCTGGCCAAGTGACCAACAAGTTCTACTTGCCAAATGTCCCAATTCAACAAAAACTTGGTTTTCTTCTCATTGTCTTTGTTTACTAATTACATTTTTGCAATAACGCACATTGGATAAACTGGCTGGGGCCAGGAGGTCTGTAGTGAGCCACAACTCCAGTGTTCTGGCATCTTCGACTCTCCCTTCACCTTGGGACAACCCCCACCCTCCAACTCTGAAACCAGCAACCCCATCTGAGCTATGTGTTGAAGTTCCTGTCCCCTCATGGTTGGGCCACTCTATGGCCACGCTCCTTCTTGCTGCAACAGGGAGCTCGGAGACACAAACCAAACCTTTCTCAAACTGTGTTATGAAGAAAAAAATGAGGAGAGGCCAACTGAATGCCACAGAAATTTTCAAAAACACATCTGATAAAAATTGCTGGAAAAACCTATAAATTGTTAAAAGGAACACATTTTTGTAAAATCAGTAAATTTGATTAGTGGTTATTTAATACAATTGTCAAAAGAATCCTTAAAACATCAAAAGTTTCGTTAAACAGGAAGAGACTAAAAAGACAGTAAACAGAAATCAGGATAAACTTTCTATATGAAATGCTAATAGTTTGCCTATATTCATAAGAAAAATATAAGAAGATTAAAAAACCCTTAATACTTAACTTTTGACAAATTTGGTGTTTTAAAAATGATGCTAAGAATATATTCAATGAATATGGGTATATTCATAAAGAACATTCGGAAACATTTAGAAAAAAAGAAATGGTCTGGCCAAGATGGAGGCGTAGGTAGAAACACTTCTCTTCCTCTCACAACCAAAAGGAGGATAACAACCAATCTAAAATCAATACACAACCAAAAGCGCCAGAATATCAAACTGTATGGAACTCTGACAACCAAGGAATTAAAGAAAAAAATCAACTAGAACAACCAGAACAACCAAACCAGTAAGGCAGCAAGCAGACCATGTGGGCTGACTCAGAAAAACCTCGGCAGCGGGGCAGACTGTGGGGGTGGGGCTAGCTGCTGAGCTCAGCGGGCTGTGCAGGAGGGGCTGACTTAAGGGGAAAACTGAGACTCAGAGCTGACTGTGGGCTGCAGTGGGGGTTTCTGCCAGTCTCACAGGAGAGTTCATTGAAAAGTGTACTACAGATGAGCAGGGGAGCTGCACTGTTCACTTTCTGGCCTCGCCCCCACAGGCAGCGCCGCAGCGCAGCAAAGAGGGTTGCCTCCAACAGGTGAATACCTAAGGCCCGCCCCCTTACAACTTATTGCTGCACCAAGACAAAGAAATATGGCCCAAAAGAAAGAACAGAGCAAAGCTTCAGAAAGAGAACTAAGGAATGAGGAGATAGCCAACCTATATGATGGAGAATTTAAAGCCCTGGCAATCAAAATGCTCACAGACTGATTGAGCTTGATCAAAAAATGAAAAAACAAATGAAAGATACCCAAAATGAAATAAAGCAAAATATTCAAGGAACCAACAATGACAGGAAGGAAACTAGGACTCATAGCAATGATTTGGAACAAAAGGAAGAAATAAACATCCAACCAGATCAGAATGAAGAAACAAGAATTCAAAAAAGTGAAGAGAGTCTTACAAACCTCTGGGACAACCTGAAACATTCTAATATCCGAATTATAGGGGTGCCAGAAGGAGAAGAACAACAGCAAGAAATTGAAAACTTATTTGAACAAATAATGAAGGAAAACTTCCCCAATCTGACAAAGGAAATAGACTTCCAGGAAGTCCAGGAAGCCCAGAGAGTCCCAAAGAAGTTAGACTCAAAGAGGAACACACCAAGGCACATCATCATTAAGTTACCCAAGATTAAAGACAAAGAGAAAATCCTAAAAGAAGCAAGGGGAAAGGAGAGAGTTACCTACAAAGGGGTTCCCATTAGGATATCAGCTGATTTCTCAAAAGAAACCTTGCAGGCAAGAAGGGACTGGAAAGAAGTAT